>CACVCL010029378.1:0-73036 GCA_902729485.2 Mus minutoides | reverse complement strand
TAGAACAAATGGAAGCAAATTCACCTAAGAGCAGTAGACGGCAGGAAATAATCAAACTCAGGGGTGAAATCAACCATGTGGAAACAAAAAGAACTATCCAAAGAATCAATCAAACCAGTAGCTGGTTCTTTGAAAGAGTCAACAAGATAGACAAACCCTTGGCCAGACTCACTAGAGGGCACAGGGATAGCATCCAAATGAACAAAATCAGAAATGAAAAGGGAGACATAACAACAGATCCTGAGGAAATTCAAAACACCATTAGATCCTTCTACAAAAGGTTATATTAAAAAAAATTAGAAAATCTAGATGAAATGGATAACTTTCTAGACAGATACCAAGTTCCAAAGTTAAACCAGGATCAGATTAATGACCTAAACAGCCCTATATCTCCTAAAGAAATAGAAGAAGTTATTAATAGTCTCCCAACCAAAAAAAGCCCAGGACCAGAAGGGTTTAGTGCAGAGTTCTTTCAGACCTTCAAAGAAGACCTAGTTCCAGTTCTTCTCAAACTATTCAACAAAATAGAATCTGAAGATACATTACCCAATTCATTCTATGAAGCCACAATTACTCTGATACCTAAACCACATAAAGACACAACAAAGATAGAGAACTTCAGACCAGTTTCCCTTATGAATATTGATGCAAAAATACTCAACAAAATTCTCACCAACCGAATCCAAGAACACATCAAAACAATCATCCATCATGACCAAGTAGGCTTCAATCCATGTGGGAAGCCTTTTGGGGTACTGCTTGGCAGCAGTCTGACACTGGCAAGGACCAAGAAATGTTTTTGAGACAGGAATCTGACCTTGGGAGCGAGCTCAGGCAGAGATCTGACATCAGGGCATAATAAGGAAGTAAGTTTCAGCAAAAAGCTATCTTTAGGTTGTAATAGAGAAGTAAGATAAAGCAGGAATTTTAGTTTTAGGGTAGAACTAAGCTTCAGGCAAGATTTTGGGCTTGGACAAGGAAGTGGGCTCAAGTTTCTATGGCAAGCCCTATTTTACAACTGACCTGTTGTATTGTTTGTAGTTCCTTATTGTACTGCTTGCTCAAAATACTTGCATGTAATTAAATTGGTTTAAAAGTGGATTGGTAAATAAAACTTTGCCTTCAGTCTCAGAATGGACTGAGGTCACACTACAATGTTGTCTAACTGTCTTTTTTCATTTTAATCCTCGCTCCTGTGCTGGAGAACCTGTTGACTGACTGAGAGGGCTTGGTCAGATTAGCGCCACAATGTTGGAGCTCCAGTAAGCCGGATACAGTGAAGGACACTGTGGGAATTGGAAGCACGTGCAAAGGATTTGGGCCAGCGGTGAATAAACCTTGTAGAAGGACAAGGTAGAGGTAAAATGTGTTTTGTGTATGTGTTTAGAGCGATGTGAAAATCTAGAGAAGTGAAGGTAATTCTCATAGGTGCTTTTTAGTCTTTGGACCCTGACTAGAGATAGTTTACACCTGAGATATGAGAGAACGGCTTTGAGAAAAGCAGTCTTCTCCAACTATCTGGGGATGATTTGGTGAAAGAAAAGGAAAATGAACATAAGCTGTTTCAGAGCTCTTCTAGGAACAGGGGGAGGCCAGGAGACGTCCTGCCTCCTCTCTGGCTCCTACTGGAGAAATGCTTAGTTCAGGGTCCCTTCGGGACCTCTAATTCTCTTTCCTCTCTGTCTATTGTCTGTCCTTGGCGCGCCAATTGTCCATATTCGTCAAAACTGTTTTATGTGAAGTCTGTGTTTTCGTTTTGTGGTTTGATTGATTGTTGCTCTGTGTTTCACATTCAAAAGAAAAAAAAAGGTTAAAACTTTATCTGCTGGTTGTTCAGCCCTTGATTTAGTTTTAACTCATTTCAAAAAAGAGGAAAATAAAAAATAAACAGTTTCAGTTGGTCTTTGGAGCCCTACACCTGTAGTTAGTCTAGCACAGTTCGAGAAGCCCTGCCCGGAGCTTCTCTGAAAAGCTGCTCTTAAAGGACCAGCAGCGTCTCAAGTTCTATGGTAAGGGAACTGCTGGCTGTTTCTCCTACAAAAATAGAAATCTGTGCTTGTGATTATTGGATTCAGGAGGTGACAAGGTACTCCTCTTGAAATTATAGCTAGAAGAATTAAGAATTTTGTTTGGTTTAAATAAGTAAATGTATGCAGCCATTTCATTTTTGTTTCTGAATGGTTTTAAAAGTAAACCCAAGGAGACAGGTCTCTAAAGATACATTTAAATTGGGTAATATTCTATGCAATTCTTATCCTAGAAACCAGACTTATAAAAGATAGGATTTAGGGCAGTGTCTCTTTGAGGTACTGGAGGCTGCACCGTCTTGCTTTGTGTGCAGGAACGGTCAGCCAAACTTTGTAGCATGGAGGATTCATTTGTTGTTTTTTGGAGAGACTAGATTGTTGGAGGTTGAGTTTTGCTTTCCAAAGTTCTTTCATGCTCTGAGCCACCATCTCAGAATGACCCAGGCTTGCTAACTGCAGTTCAAAAGTAGGGAGACACTTAAAAACTTTAAAGTGAAAGTGATGTTTTTGGTGTTGATTTTTAAAGAGAATGTATTGTTTACACTGTTAAAATTGGGTTTTGCTTCCCAAAATTGTGGTTATGCTCTGATGTTGTTACAAGAGAAACTTAAAAATTATGTTAAACTACCAGCGTTCCATTGCTTGCAGTTTGCAGTTTGAGCACAGGCTCAGGATTCTGACTCACACCTATTTGTAATTAAGAAAAAATCCGGCAGGTAGAGATTGTTGCAGGGTTTGTGAAAGGTTAATGACTATGGAACTTGTAGAGGCATTGCAATCTGGCCTGCCTACTCTATATAGAATTATTATGGATTTGGAGGATTGTTTTTTATTCCTTTGCACACTAAAGATTGTAAAGGGGTTGCTTTTAGTCAGTTTGTAATTTTAAAGAGCCCATGAAACAATACCATTGGAAAGTTTTGCCTCAAGGAATGCCGCTGCTTCAATACAAGAAGTTAGGACTTGTGAATCTTCCAGTATATATTATTGGTTATATGGTATTTTATTAGCTAATCCCGTTGATGGAATTTTACTGCAAACTTTTGCTCTTATACAAGCTTTAAAATTTTGGAGTAGTTGTTGCTCCAGAAAAGATTCAAAGGCAAATTCTTTTTTCAGTATTTGGAACATAAGTTATATCCTAAACAAATTGTAACACAGAAAATTCAAATTTTACTTTAAATGATTTTCAAAAGTTATTAGGTGATATTAATTGGCTGAGACCTCATCTTAAGCTTACTACAGGAGAACTCAAACCTCTGTTTGATACCCTCAAGGGGAATGCAAATCCTAATTTTCCTCAACAATTAACAGACGAAGGACGAATGCCTTTGCAGAAAGTAGAGAAAGCTATTAACCAATAACGTACATTATATAGACTATGATCAATTGTTGACTACTTGCATTATTGTTATAACGCATGTGCCCATTGCAGTCCTTTTGCAAAAGGGACCTTTAATGTGGATTCATCTTTCTTTGTCTCCAAAGAAAGTTTTAACACCTTATTATGAGGCTGTTGCTGTGTTAATACAAAATTGTGGGATAGAATCATGAAAATATTTTGGGAGAGAACCTGATGAAATATTTATCCCTTATTCCAAACAGCAATTGAATTGGTTATTGCAAAATACTGATATCTGGCCTATTGCATGTGCAAATTTTTTAGGCAAAATTGATAACTATTAACCAAAAGATAAATTGTTACAATTTGCCCCTATGTATGCTTTTGTTTTCCCTGTTAACTTTTAACATGCAGCCCATAGAGAACGCACTTACTGTATTTACAGATGGCAGCATATGTGATTGGATCACATGTTCATTCTCTTGAATTTCCCCCTGCTTCAGCACAAATAATTGAACTACGTGCTGTAGCTGCTGTTTTTGAAATACTGAAAAGTTAAGCTTTTAATTTGTATACTGACAGCCAATATATAGCTAGCTCATGGTTTACAACTACTTGAAACAGTTCCTTTTTTAGATGCTGCTAATTCTCAAATTTTCCAGTCATTTATGCAAATACAAATCAATTTAAGAGAACGTACAGTTCCTTATTTTGTAGGTCATTTAAGAGCTCATACTGAATTGCCTGGACCCCTTAGTGAGGGCAATGCCACAGCAGATTTGTATACCAGGAAGGTTATAGGCCTTACACAGGATCGATTAGCCAAACAATCTCATTCTTTACATCATCAAAGTAACAATTTGGTATTTCTAGAGAATGTGCATGTCAGATTATAAAGACTTGCCCCAAATGTCCTCAGTTTCTACCTGTGCCACATAATGGTGTTAATCCTTGAGGACTTATACCTAATCAATTACAGCAAATGGATGTTACTCATATGTTTTTATTTTGAAAAACTAAAATATGTACAAGTAACTATTGACACCTTTTGAGGCTTTCTAGTTGCAATTGCTTTAAGCAAATAAAAATGTATTTAGTCATTGCCTATATTGCTTCTTTATGCTGGTTGTTCCAAATCAGATTAAAACAGATAATGGAACTGGCTATTGCATTCAAGCACTTGAGACTTTCTGTCAACAATTTAACATTACCCAAGTTACTGAAATTCCTTATAATCCTCAAGCACAAAGTATTGAGAAACAGGTATTGTGGAACTATCTTCATAAAATAAAAAAGGGGGAGTTATATCCCCGTACACCACAAATTTATTTAAATCATGTTCTTTTTATTTTAAAATTTTTAAATTTTGGATGCCAAGGAACACTCTGTCTATGCCACCCTAGAACCAGGCTTACTTATGCCTGGGTAAAATGGAAGGAGCCACATACTGGCACATGGCATGGTCCTGATCAGGTATTTAATATGGGAAAGAGGGAATGTTTGTGTTTTTTCCTCAGGATACTGAAGGAGTGTGCTAGCTGCCAAAGAGATTGGTGAGACACGCTGATGCTAGGACAAAGAATGATGCAGACCTGTGAGCTTGCTGAGTGCCCTGACAATGGAGTCAGGAAAGCTGTTTTGGACATACATTCCTGACCCATCCTTGCTTGCCTATATCCCAGATTGGACAAGCTGCCTTGCTTCATGCTTTTAGACCATATGGGACAGAAAACATGGAGACTGGAAACCGCCTTCAAACTTAATCAAAAAGAAGTTATGATGAATCTTCTCTTTCCTTTAATGTGTCCAGTTATTCTGATTTAATCATTGACTGGTCTAGAAATCAATCCAATATTGGAAATAACAGTCTTCATTTGGAAGGCTGGTTCTGGACATTTTTAGAGACATATTTGAAAGTTAGCTACAGTTCTCTATGATGCTATGTTAGTACTAGATTGGGACAGGATCTAGTTTTCGAAGAAATGTTAGTGCTTGTGTTAAAGTTCCTGATCTTTTAATTGGTCATGTTGAAATTACTTTGTTTCTTCCACAGTATTTGATGTAAGTTGTATTGATTGTAAACTTTCTAATTTTGTTAGTGCGTTGAAACACCTGGCATGTATGTTATAGTGATCTATCAAACAGCTTTTATTTTATTGCCTGTGAATATTTCAGGACCGTGGTATTCTGAAAAAAGCTTTCAGGTACTGGAAGAAGTGAGTCAGGCTGTAAGTAGATACAAGAGGATAGTGGGCTTCATTATTGCTGGTATAGCAGCTTTAATTAAGTTAGTAGGTAGCACAACTACAGCAATTGCTTTGACACAAGAAATTAAGACAGCTACTTTTGTTAATCATTTAGCAAAAAATGTTACTAATGCTCTGAGTATTCAGGAGGACTTAGACAGGCGTTTGGAGCAACAGATTGATGTTCTTTATGATACAATTCAAATTATCGGAGAGCAGGTTCAGGGCCTGAAAGTAAGGAGCCATCTTGAGTGCCATGCCAGATACTAGTGGATTTACGTGACTTCTAAAATTTACAGTGATAGTCACTATAATTGGGAAAAGGTACATAGATGCTTGCAGAGTGTTTGGCATATAATTCCAACACCTCTCTGGATATTTAAACTTTGAATAGTGAGATTATGAATTTAAAGAATGTTGCTCTACTGAGCTTTGATGATACAGATCTTGCTGATAGAATTATTCATGGCCTGAAGTCAGTATTTCCGTCCTGGTCAAGCTTCAAGAATGGCATATATGGCTTGATCATGCTAGCCCTTCTTGTCCTAGGAATACTCTTATTCCTGCCCATTGTGTGAAAGCTTGCCTTTAACAGCATCAATATGCTAGCAGCCCAAGAACATGGCTTTAAACTAAGAATGAACCCCCAAACAGAGTTATTGATTTAACAGCCTGGCAAGCCAAGGACGGGTAAAGATTCTGCACAAGGGCCTTGCCAACCTAAGGCAGAAGCATGTGCCAACAAGCCATTTTTGTTTAAAATGAACACAAAAAGGCCATGTTTGTTCATATAATACAAACAAGCTGCACATGTTTTGAGGACAGGTAAGGGGGGCATTCTTGGCAGAGCAACCTAAAACAGGCTCAGCCTTGTTTATTAAATTAAAAAGGGGGAGATGTGGAAAGCCTTTTGGGGTACCCCTTGGCAGCAGTCTGACACTGGCAAGGACCAAGAAATGGCTTTGAGACAGGAATCTGACCTTGGGAGCGAGCTCAGGCAGAGATCTGACATCAGGGCATAATAAGGAAGTAAGTTTCAGCAAAAAGCTAACTTTAGGTTGTAATAGAGAAGTAAGATAAAGCAGGAATTTTAGTTTTAGGGTAGAACTAAGCTTCAGGCAAGATTTTGGGCTTGGACAAGGAAGTGGGCTCAAGTTTCTATGGCAAGCCCTATTTTACAACTGTCCTGTTGCCTTGTTTGTAGTTCCTTAAAGTACTGCTTGACCAAAATACTTGCATGTAATTAAATTGGTTTAAAAGTGGATTGGTAAATAAAACTTTGCCTTCAGTCTCAGAATGGACTGGGGTCATGCAACAATGTTGTCTAACTGTCTTTTTTTCTTTTTAATCCTCACTCCTGCGCTGGAGAACCTGTTGACTGACTGAGCGGGCTTGGTCAATTCCAGGAATGCAGAGATGGTTTAATATACGGAAATCCATCAACGTAATACACTATATAAACAAACTCAAAGATAAAAACCACATGATCATCTCAGATGCTGAGAAAGCTTTTGACAAAATCCAACACCCATTCATGATAAAGGTCTTGGAAAGATCAGGAATTCAAGGCCCTTACCTAAACATGATAAAAAGCAATCTACAGCAAACCAGTGGCCAACATCAAAATAAATAGAGAGAAACTGGAAACAATCCCACTAAAATCAGGGACTAGACAAGGCTGCCCACTTTCTCCCTACCTATTCAATATAGTACTTGAAGTCCTAGCCAGAGCAATTCGACAACAAAAGGAGGTCAAGGGGATACAAATTGGAAAGGAAGAAATCAAATTATTGTTATTTGCAGAGGATATGATAGTATATATAAGTGACCCCAAAAACTCCACCAGAGAACTCCTAAACCTGATAAACAGATTCAGTGCAGTAGCTGGATATAGAATTAACTCAAACAAATTGATGGCCTTTCTCTATACAAAGGATAAATGGGCTGAGAAAGAGATCAGGGAAACATCACCCTTCACAATAGTCACTAACAATATAAAATATCTTGGTGTGACTCTCACGAAGGAAGTGAAAGATTTTCATGACAAGAACTTCAAGTCTCTGAAGAAAGAAATTGAGGAAGATCTCAGAAGATGGAAGAATCTCCCATGCTCATGGATTGGCAGAATTAAGATAGTAAAAATGGCTATCGTGCCTAAAGCTATCTACAGATTCAATGGCATCCCCATCAAAATTTCAACTCAATTCTTCAAGGATCTAGAAAAGACAATTAGCAAGTTCATCTAGAATAACAAAAAACCTACACTAGCAAAAACTCTTCTCAACAATAAAAGAGCCTCTGGTGGAATCACCATGCCTGACCTCAAGCTGTACTACAGAGCAATCATAATAAAAATTGCATGGTACTAGTACAGCAACAGACAGGTAAATCAATGGAATAGGATTGAAGACTCAGAAATGAATCCACACACCTATGGTCACCTGATCTTTGACAAGGGAGCTAAAGCTATCCAGTGGAAAAAAGACAGCATTTTCAACAAACGGTGCTGGCACAACTGGCAGCTATCATGTAGAAGACTTGGAATTGATCCATTCTTATCTCCTTGTACTAAGGTCAAGTCTAAGTGTTTTAAGGATCTCCACATAAAACCAGAGACACTGAAACTTATAGAGGAGAAAGTGGGGAAAAGCCTCGAAGATATGGGCACTGGGGAAAAATTCCTGAATAGAACAGCAAAGGCTTGTGCTGTAAGATCAAGAATTGACAAATGGGACCTCATAAAGTTGCAAAGCTTCTATAAGACAAAAGATACTGTCAACAAGACAAAAGGGCCACCAACAGATTGGGAAAGGATCTTTACCAATCCTAAATCAGATAGGGGGCTGATATACAATATATATAAAGAACTCAAGAAGGTAGACACCAGAAAATCAAATATCCCCATTAAAAAGTGGGGCACAGAGTTAAACAAAGAATTCTCAACTGAGGAATACCGAATGGCTGAGAAGCACTTGAAAAAATGTTCAACATCCTTAATCATCAGGGAAATGCAAATGAAAACAACACTGAGATTCCACCTCAGACCAGTAAAAATGGCTAAGATAAAAAATTCAGGTGACAACAAATTCTTGCTTGGATGTGGAGAAAGGTGAACACTCCTCCATTGTTGGTGGGACTGCAAGCTTGTCCAACCACTCTGGAAATCAGTCTGGCAGTTCCTCAGAAAATTGGACATATTACTACTGGAAGATCCTGCAATACCCTACTGGGCATATATCCAGAAGATGTTCCATCTGGTAATAGGGACACATGTTCCACTATGTTCATAGCAGCCTTATTCATAATAGCAAGAAGGTGGAAAGAACCCAGATGCCCCTCAACAGAGGAATGGATACAAAACATTTGGTACATTTACACAATGGAGTACTACTCAGCTATTAAAAACAATGAATATATGAAATTCCTAGGCAAATGGATGGATCTGGAGGGCATCATCCTGAGTGAGGTAACCCAATAACCAAAGAACTCACATAACATGTACTCACTGATACGTGGATATTAGCCCAGAAACCTAGACTACCCAAGATACAATTTACTAAACACATGAAACTGAAGAAGAATGAAGATCAAAATGTGGACACTTCACCAATGTGGAAAATTACCCAAATGTATTCTAGGAACCTAAGGTCAAGATACCCCAGCTAACTTATCTTAGTTTGTGTTAAACTGTTTGCTTATGCAAACCTCCTGCTGCTAACTGATCATTATCTTAGCTTCTTGTTCAGAACACATCCCATCTAAGCACCTAGCTTCTGTCAAATTGCTTGCTAATGTCACCTGATCCAGCTGCAGAGGAGGATGTTCTGCCTTCAGAGACCCCCATGATCTGCATAATTGGCGCTACACTTAGAACCCAAACACTTGAATGTAGTCCCTGCAGATGAAAGAATTATTTTCTTTTTTCTTTTTCTTTTTTATTATTAGATATTTCCTTCATTCACACTTCAAATTCTATCCCGAAAGTCCCCTATACCCTACCCATGCCCTGCTCCCCAACCCACCCACTCCTGCTTCCTAGCCCTGGCATTCTCCTGTATTGGGTCATATAATCTTCCCAAGACCAAGGGCCTCTCCTCCCAATGATGACTGACTAGGCCATCTTCTGCTACATACGCAGCTAGAGTCATGACCTCTGGGGGTTCTGGTTAGTTCATATTGTTGTTCCTCCTATAGGGTTGCAGACCTCTTCAGCTCTCTGGGTACTTTCTCTAGCTTCTCCATTGGGGGCCCTGTGTTCCATTCAATAGATGACTGTGAGCATCCACTTCTGTATTTGCCAGGCATTGGCATAGCCTCACAAGAGACAGATATATCAGGATCCTGTCAGCAAAATCTTCCTGGCATATGCAATAGTATCTGGGTTTGGTGGCTGTTTATCGGATGGATCCCTTGGTGGTACAGTCTCTGGATGGTCCTTCCTTCCATCTCAGCTCTAAACTGTGTCTCTGTAACTTCCTCCATGGGTATTTTGTTCCCCATTCTAAGGAGGGATGAAGTATCCACAGTTCTGTCTTCCTTCTTCTTGAGTTTCATGTGTTTTGCAGATTGTATTTGGGTATTCTAAGTTTCTGGGCTAATATCCACTTATCAGTGAGTGCATATTATGTGAGTTCTTTTGTGATAGTCTTACCTCACCCAGGATGATATCCTTCAGATCTATCCATTTGCCTAAGAATTTCATAAATTTATTTTTTTAATAGCTGAGTAGTATTCCATTGTGTAAATGTACCACATTTTCTGTATGCATTTCTCTGTTGAGGGATATCTGAGTTCTTTCCAGCTTCTGGCTATTATAAATAAGGCTGCTATGATTTTCAATAGTCTATAAACTGTGGTTGAGTGGTCATCTCTGATGGGCTTCCCATAACAGTATAAATTTCAGATTATTTCCTTTGTCTTTGTAAATCCAACGTAAATTATTATGTGTAATGAAAAGTATACCAAACAGGAATGAAATAATTGATATAGATATATAGTACTCAAGTTTAGAGAATATGTATTTTGTTCATAAGGAAAATGTTTGTACAGTTATCTTCTCATGTAGATTCTGGAATGTTAAACGTGTACTTTGGTTTTACCTATGTGTCTACAATAGTCAGTCTAAAAAAAGATAATGTGTAACGGTGCATGTTATGATGAATAGTGGTGAGGGTTGTCTGAAGTCTGACAGAACAGACACATGGACGAGACAGAACAGATAAAAAATTTTCAAAATTAAAAGTGTAAAATAGATTACAAGAATATGTACTAACAGTGACTATATATAATTTTCTGCTTTGCAAATATAGAATTTTAGATATTTTCTTGAGACAAAAATAATGAAAAGAAAACAGAGAATGGAACTCCTGTGTATTCACACTTTCCAAAGACAGTCTACTGTCTGTGACCACAAGATCCTACCTGAGTGGCAGCTGAAGTTGACTCCCTCTCCTTGCCTGAACTCCCCCCACCCCACCCCACCCCGTCCACTGTCCCCCTGGCCAGCCCCCGTGGTTGGCTGAAATGTTGCCTCTGCACAGTTCTGTGTGCAGTTCCCAACTTTCTGCAGAAGATGATCCTTGCCCTTGTCCTGAAGAGTAGTAATGGTTCTTGAAAAAGATTTCAAATAAAGCCTGCATATAAAAAAAAAAGAAAGAAAATGTTCTAGATGACCTATAAAGGTGAAAGAAAAAATATACATGGAAAACTACTATCAATGCGAAAAAGAAAAAAAAAAAACAGAGATAAAGAATAAGAAAGAATAAAAATAAGGAGGTCAGAAGAAGAGTTTGTTTCCAGAAATTTAATATATTTGAGTAAACTACAGCAGAAGAAATTGTTTCTAGAAGTTTATAGACTAAAATCAATTATTAGTAAAATCTCTCAAATTATATTTTAAGCATACATTTGCTAGAAAGTCACAGATATATGATGATTCCATAAGTATTTTATAGTGGGATATTTTGATTTGCATAAATTTCATAGCATTAAATTTTTAAAAAGAAATGATTCCAGAAATACATAGGAGAAATCATGAATACAGATACCATCACTAAAAATATGAAAATTTTGAAGACTTAGAGTCAAGTGTGAGCAATTATAGTAACTGTCATAATACAAAAATGAAGTATACATATGTTAAAACATTAGCTGTTATGGTCTATAATTTCAATAGTCTTACTAGTACACTAATATAGCCTAACTTACTACTTTGAAGTTGCTGAGGTACACTTTTTAATGATGTCCTTTAGGGCTTCTTTGACTTGCTTATTTCTTAGGGTATATATAAAAGGGTTTAGTACAGGTGCAAGTGCAAGAGTGAGAATGGCAATCCCCTTGTTTAAAGATATTCTCTCCTCAGCAGAAGGTTTGATGTACATAAAAATGCAGCTGCCATAAGAGATGGAGACAACAATCATGTGTGAGGAACAGGTAGAGAAGGCCTTCTTCTGCTGAGCAGAGCTGAACCTCAGAATTGTACTTATGATTTTCCCATAAGAGAACATTACTAGTGCCAAGGTCATCAGAAGAATAATGATGGCAAAAATGAAGTTGAGCAGTTGCATGAACCTTGTATCATTGCAGGAAAGCTTCAAGATGGGAGAATAGTCGCAGAAAAAGTGTTCAATAATAGTATCACAGAATTCCAAACTCAGACTCACAATGACTCCAGGGCAGATCGCAAACAAAGCAATTAAACAGCAGCTGCCAAACAGCAATGTACAGACTCTGTTGTTCATGATGGTTGTATAATGAAGGGGTCTACAAATGGCCACATAGCGGTCATAGGACATGACAGCCAGCAAGAAAAACTGTGCTATCCCAAAGACAAAGGTAGCAAATAACTGTGTGAAGCAAGCCTCCACTGAAATAGTTTTATCCATGGTCACTATGCTGACCAGAAACCTAGGAATGCAAGTAGATGTCAGAGAGATTTCTAAGAAGGAAAACTTCTGAAGGAAGAAATACATGGGTGTTTTGAGGTGGGAATCCAACAGGGTGAGAAGGATAATGGTAAGATTTCCAGTGATGCTCAGCACATACGATATAAATAGAAAAAGGAAGATTACAATTTGCCACTTTGGGTCTTCTGTCAATCCCAGAAGAATAAAGGTTGTCACCAATGTATGGTTTCTCATGTTTAAATGTCTTCTAGATCATTCCATCCTGGCAAAAAAAGTATAACTGGTTGGTTCTTTTTGTAAAGACTGGGAAGTGATATGAAGAACCTTGCAATGCAATGAAAATGCAGAAGGTTTTGTTTCCTTCTACATTTCCACATTTACTCATTAGTCAGAACTACAACTATAAGAGCACTTATATAAACCCATGTCTCAGACACTCATTTCCAATTATTTTCAGAATTAATATAATTATTTTTTATTTTCTGTGATGAATATTTGCATGTTTCTCATTTTTCTACCCACATTTTTGAAAATAAAATTCCCACTACTACAGATTCCCTAGAAATATTTGAGACTAAAACACAGAAATAAAACACAAAACCAACAAGGCAAAAAATATCAAGACAAAAAATATCAAAACAAAATAAAACAAAATTGCAACAGAAAGTTATCAGAGAAGTCACAGAGTTTGTTGTGTGTTGGCTACTACCCTTGGGCATGGGGACTGCCCTGGAGTGTGTTTGATATGTCAAATAAGGCTCCATTGTAGAAAACTAATTTTTCCCTTCACTGGTGATATCAATTGCAAACAGCTTCTTGATTAGGAATGGAACCCCATGTTCACTTCTTCTCTTCACCTCACTTGAACCAAAGCAAGTATTATTCTTGCTGCCACAGTCTCTTTGAATTTGTGCATCTATCCTGCTGTGTCCAGAAGACACTGTTTCCTTGGAAACATCCATCTCCTTTGGATCTCTTACAATCTTTCCACATCCTCTTATGCATAGCTCTTTGAGCCTTGGGGGAAGGGGTCTGAATTGTTTTTGAAATGGGGTTTTATTATGTATCCCAGGCTGGTTAGGAACTCACAATGTGATCCAAAGTTGTCTTTTTTTAAATGACATAATATTTTTAATTTTAGCTAATTAGATTAATATAAGATTAATATTATTTTATCCCTTAGAAATAGACCAAATAAAAGAAAAGTATCATAAATAGTTAAAAGTCTATTTATAAAAGTATTTAAGAAACAGAAAGTGAGAGAAATGTGTTACTTTTTGTAATTGAAGATCAGTATCATTCAGGACTTCTGAAGTTGACATGGATGTGCTCTTAGATAAATTTAGCATGCATTTGATGTTCATTATCTCACATTTTAGTTCAGGAGTGAGATAGAGATATAGTCCAGGGTGATCTTAAACATACAGAAGTGCCTCTGCCTCCTGAGTGCTGGAATTTAAGGCATGCACTACCACATCCAGAATGGTTTCATATTTTATGGGGTTAAGTCAATGAAAATGAAATTTGAAATAAATTATTTAAAATGATTATTCATTAGTGGTATTTTTTAAATTTCGGTGTTCTTTGTCATTACTAAATAAATCGGTTCTGCAGGAAAACAGCCTTATAAGTCTTATATTTAAACTTGTTTGAATCAGCAAGTAAACCTTTTACATTTAATTTAAAACATTACTTCTTAATTATTTTCAATTTCAACTTATGTACCTTTCTTGGTGTAAGAAATAATTTACATTCAATACTACCTCCAAGGTTAACAATTATATTTTCTAATTCTTAAATATAAAGCAATGTATACCAATAAAGTTTAAATGAAAGGCACTGAAAGTTACTATGTGTAAAGCTTTTCTGATAAACAAGCATAGCCAGCTTTCCAATGCATAAGTGGAATACTTAACTGTGAGTTACATGAATGCTATCAGATTTCTCTAATGCTAGATTTAGTTGGTATGATCTATGTTCAAGACAGAACTGTTCTTAATACAAACCTTTTAGTATGCGATATGAAAATACTAAAATTACTTACTCTCCTTGAGTTCCTGAGAGGTTTTATTTGTAGATAAATTATGGAACTTTATTTGTGTCTAAAAATGTTAAATGAAAATTTCTTCCAGAATGGATACTTTTCGTAACCCATATTTTTGACTTGCTTCATTTGTTTCAATGGAGAACTTATTCAGATTAAAATGAAGTTCATTTTAAAATAATCATATTTTCCTGTCTTTGATCACAATGCATGTGACATCTTTAAATCCATTGTTTGGTTTTCTCTACGAACTAAATAAATAGTGTCTTCCCAAACAATAGTGTGTTTCTGTTTGTTGTAATCAAAGAATTGTAGTCAACTACCTCATTCCATCTTCAATAAACATGATTTTGTCTCCATATCATTGGAAATTGTTATGTTTAATAATGAATAATGTTTTTACCAAGACCTGTATACAAGACCTTGGGGATTTTTGTGGAAAGTACACTAATTGACCATTTTCATCATTAACTCTAAAAGCAAAATAACAAAATTAATAGAGTACTAATAGCTAACGGGAAGATTGTTATGCTGATGACACTTGAAATCCAAGACCTATAGTAAAATTTCAATTGTATTCAAAATAATTTAGATTTTTCAAAACTTCTGAGCATGTATGGGTTCTCTAATCATTCAATTTAAAATATCTGACAAGGGGATATTATTAAATCTACATATGACAATACTATCATAACTTGATAAGAATTTGCTATTTGTGGAGTCTACCTTACTTTATTCGTTTAGTCCCCAAACAAGTTATTCACATTAATACCTGTATAACAATAACAGGGCTAGAAAACACAGCCTAGATAAATTTTCAGTAACTTATAGAATGTAAATAAATAAGTAAAATCTTTCAAGGAAACAATCTGAAATTTTGTAGACATATAATGTAAACTACAGGAAAAAAATTATTCTGAAGTAATATGTAAGAGCAAGTTGCAGAAATTTAAAAAAGGCAAATTTTTATTCTTTATTAATAAACTCATTAAAATGAGCTCAAATTGATGGAAGATTAAATTTGTTACATATGATGCTGGAAAGCTTTTCACATATAGTGATCTCATCAACTGATTGGGAAACCTATAGCACAGTAAGACATTTTCTTTTTTAGGATGAATTGCAATTTAGGAAATTTCTAAAATTTAATTTTACCTAACAGGTAATGAATATGCACTTTTAAATGTACTATATGATTTATTTTGAGGCTTTAAAGCAGTGTAGACATATCAAATAATTGAAAGAATTGATAAAATAACAAATCTGTAATGACTGATGTGGCATAAAATAATGTTTAGATAAATATAATGCCAAGTGATGAAATCATGTATGAAATATTGTGTGTTCTCTTCTGTATGGAACTAAGGGAAGTTCAGATGTGCATATAATTTAGCTTGGTAGAAGATGGGAAAGTAGACCATAGAGCAGAAACAATTGTTAAACATTATCTACAATAGATTTTAGAATGTTCTTCAATCTGTCTACTCATAGATCCTTGAACCTTGAGAAGAGGGCATAGACGTAGACATTCAACATTTTCAATCAGTTTAAAAGTATTAGATTTTATCATAGCATTTCAAAGTTGGATTCTTTTTAATGCATTGTATTAATTATTTGAATTTTACACATGATTATAATGCATTTTGATTGTATTCATTCCCACCCCTCTGCCTAACTCTTCCCATACCCATCACCCTTACTATCTTTGTGTCTCCTTTTGAAAAATAATCGAAGGACTCCAATTTTTGATGCCCATATATTCATGAGTGTGGGGCTATCTACTGATGTGTGGCCAACCTACTGAGGACTATATCTTTAAAGAAAACTACTTACTCTTTTATTATAAATGATCAGCTCTCAATAGCTCCTCAACTAAAGGCAGAAGGTTCTGAGAACTTCTCCCTGTAAGCTGTTAGGTTGGTCCTCTTGAGTTTGTGCAGGTCTTGTGCAAATAGTAATAGTTGCTGTGAGTTCATGGATGTCATAATCCTACCATGTCTAAAATACATAATTTTGCTTTGGTCCTTCCTGACCTCTGACTCTTACAATCTTTCTGCCCCCTCTTCTGTGATGGGCTTTGGGTGGCAGTGGCAGCAGGGAGGGGATATTCATATAAATGTCCTATTTGTGGTGAGCAATCCTCTAAAACTTATTTGCTGACCTTTGCTTAGATTTGATTTTCTTCATTAACAACCATCCATTACACAAAGAAACTTCTCTGATGAGAGTGGACTTACACAGGAAAGTTTTATACTATATACTGTGAGCCTGAGTACCAGAGGCTTTCCACAGAGATCTCTGGCCAGGCCTAGTGGGAAGGTTCTGAAGAGTGTGGCCAAGGAGGAGAAGTTGCTTCCACTGCTTCTGCTGCTGCAGTTGGCTCCACCTCTGTCTCTGCAGTGCCTTCCAGGTAACTCTGAACTGCCCTGCACTGAGCTGGGTAGGACTTGGCTGATGAGAGGCAGAATAGCCAGTGAGGAGTGATGCAGAGCCTCAGGCAGGAGAACAGATCTCTTCCCAAGTGTTACAGCTTTTAGGACAAAAGGCTGTGATGACAGAGTAGTTCTCACACACCTTTTATTCCCTAGATAGGATTTATATACAGTTTTGGATGTGATTCAGGGTTTGACAGCAGGTACTTCTCATTGCCTTGGACTGAGAGCTTGGGGAAACCTTATTTGAATGTGGGAGGGCTTGGTGCAGCAATTATGTGATTGATGCCCATACCTCTCTGCAGGGGAGATGTGGGAGGCTGTACCTACATGATAGGAGCCAGGTTACCAGGAGGCATGGCTGAACTCCTTCTGTCCCATGCAGGTGGAAATCACCATCCACCAGGACTCCGGGGCTCCAGACCTTTGCTGGACAGGGGACCAGGCTGTCTGTTCAAAGCCCACCACCCTACAATGTACATTTAGCAAGATAATGGTATTAAGATCACTCCTGGGACCTGTAAGATTTCTCTTCTAGTTATTTTTCTGTTGTTTGATAAAAACATCATGACCAAAAACAACTTCAGGAAAACAGGATTTATTTCAGCTCACAATTTCAGAGGTGATGTGGGGCAGATGGAACCGAGTCACCAAACAGAAAAACTGGTAAAGATGAGCAGATTAAGGAATCCTGGCAATTTTTATGATTGAGAATGTTAAACGTTTGAATCTACTCCTGACCAGGTTCCTATCCTGAAACACATGACCACAACACCTCACTGAGTGTGCCATGACAACTGATTCCATAGCATAGAAACCCATAATTCTCTGCTAATGAGGTATCTTGATGGACCCCAAAGTTTTATTCTATAAATGTCCCTTCCTTGACATCCCCTCCTGCAAAAGCTCTTTAATCTCTGACCAACCCTGAGTAAATCATATGCATTCTTTTCTGTGATTAATAAACAGGACAAGCAAAGACTGTCTTTGGGAAGGCCTTAGTCATACAGATCTGCTCCTTAGCCTCCCACAGAAGGTCTCTCTGTACTTCTTGCACTTTCCTGAGGTAAGCCAGATTCCTTCTGTCCTGGACTCATCTGAGGCCTGAGCCCCCCACCTCCCTCTTCTCAATTCTTCAAGGTTCCCAGTGGTGTCTGGATGCCTATGAGTGTGAGAACCACAGCTTCTGTCCCAGATCATGCCACTTCTTACCTGGAGAAACATGGTCTGGGACCCTTATCTTAGGCTATGTTTCATCTCCCTTGAGCCATGTATAAGCATCCTATGAACTTAGAATGTAGCCTACCTGTTGGGGGCCACTTTCAGTCCCCCACAAAACCTGGGTTCCCTGGAAGGTAGACTGGGGATTGTAAGGACTAGATGGGAGAGAAAATAAAACAGAGTCAATTGTCTGGTCAAAGCATGTCTGAATCGTTACTGAAAAATCTCTCTTGGTTTTGAGGGAAACACTCCCCCCCCCCCAACTCAGTTCTGAGCAGGCGCCTGGAAGTGCTGTGGAATGTCCCAGCTGGAAACTGGTGAACAGGTAGCAGATCCTGGAAAGGAAGGTGTAGATTAGCACAACAATGGAAACCAGCCTTGGCTGGAGAATCACAATGAATGTGGCTTACTGTGGCACACCCTCAGAGACATCAGGTCTGAACTCCCAGCCTGAAGCCTATGTGGGGGAATGGAGACCACACCTAGCACCCATGTGCTTCCTCTCCTTGAGCATTATTCTGACAGATACAAAATGTAGGTCCACGGAGGAATAAGTGTCCTTTGTAGAAGGGCAGAAGTGGCATTACAGCCGGAGCAGGAAGCTGCTTGATCACATTTAAAACACAGACAGGAATCAAAAGAAAGCAGGAAGTGGGGTGAGGTTATAAACCTTCAAAGCCTGCATTCAGTAAGGTACTTTTCCAATGAGTTTGCTTCTTCCATAAGCTCCATAACCTTCCCCAAAATAGCACCACCAATTTGAAATGAATATTTAAATACAGGAGCCTATGGAGGATAACTCTCTTTCAAACCACAAAGTACACAAAACCAGAGTTCTTGATCAGATTTACAAATATCATGCATTTGTTCACTCCTCCCTGGCTAGTCAGCCTTTCGTTGGCCCAGCCCGACCTGACTCAGTGCAGGGAAACAGTCCTCTGATAGGTGTATAGTTGTCTTAGGGCTTTACTTCTTGAAGAGACACCATGACCAAGGCAACTCTTATAAGGGCAACATTTAATTGGGGCTGGCTTAGAGGCTCAGAGGTTCAGTCCATTATCATCAATGAGGGAGCATCCAGACAGATATCACACAGGAAGATCTGAGAGCTCTACATCTTGATCTGAAGGCTTCTAGAAAACTGTTTCATAGGTAGCTAGGAGGGTCTCAAAACCCATCTTCACAGTGACAAAGGCATACCTATTCCAACAAGAACACACCCCCTAATAGTAGCACTCCTTGTGGGCTAAGCATTCAAAGACCCAAGTCCATGGAGGGGGATGGGGGCAAACCTATTCAAACCACTACAGTAGCTGATAGAAAATGACCCTATTCTATAGGCTGCCTCTTCAGTTGATTAAGCTTTCTTTGCCCTACAGAAGCTTTACTTTAATTCTGTGCCATTTCACTTCTTGATTGCTGGTTTTATTTTCTGGGTTAGTGGGGTTGTATTCAGAGTGTCTTTATGTAAAAGTAACTTATTCATCTAATATAACTGTCCTCTTGGAGTCTAAGTGATGGAAAAACTGACCCTTTTACTTCTTCTGAACTCTGGTTGGCTAGTTAAACTCTGCTGTTCTAGCTAAAACTCCTCTTCAAGCTGATTGAATCCATCTGTTTCTCTCAGCTTCTCCTGAATGGCTCTGCTTGGCCCCAAACTTACTTTAACAATCTTTTCAATCTTCTAGTTTCTTATTCTCTTTCTCCTTCTGTCTTCACGTGTGTCTAGCCTGTTCTCTCTGCAACCTGTCTCTATAAAACTGTTCTGGTAAAGACTGCCTCTGAATTCCATGAACTCCACTCCACTGCAGTGCTTCTCAACTCACTGACTTGACTGAACTGACTTGAATGAATTTCAGTGATCTGCATGCCTCTGTCTCTTGAGTGCTGGGACTAAAGGTGTGTACAACCATATCTGGACATATGCTTTCTTTTTTTTTTTTTTGGTTTTTCGAGACAGGGTTTCTCTGTATAGCCTTGGCTGTCCTAGAACTCACTTTGTAGACCAGGCTGGCCTCGAACTCAGAAATCCGCCTGCCTCTGCCTCCCGAGTGCTGGGATTAAAGGCGTGCGCTACCACGCCCAGTGACATAAGCTTTCTTTACCTAAAATTTGCTCTCTACCAGGCAGACCTGGACTTTAGAAATCTGCTTGTCTCTGTCTCCTGGATTAAATGTGTGTCTGTATTCTACCCAGACTGCACAGACCTAGAAGATTTGGATGTGATGCCTTGCCAGAGGAGCCATGTTGCTGGATTAAAATTCTTCTATATCCATATGTGAGCCTGTATCCTAGAGTATAGTCACTACTCTTTCTTCTAGAATATTCAGAGTTTCTGGTCTAATACTGAGTTCTTTGATCTATTTGAAGATGATGTATGTTGGGGGAGAGAGAAGAGGAACAAATTTCATTTTTTTACGTGTTGATATCCAGTTTTTCTAACACTGTTTGTTGTAGATAGTTTTTGTTTTTGTTTTTGTTTTTGTACCTTGCTTAAACATTATATAGCTGTGAGTGAGTAGATTTTTATTTGGGTGCTCTTCTCTACCATTAATTTGTGTGTATGTTTTCTCTGGTAGCTGTGTGTATATGTGTGTGTGTGTTTCATTTACAGCCCTGTGATATAAATTAGTGTCAATGATGGTGAACCCTGAGCAGTGCTTTTATTGGTCAATATTGGTTTTGGTTATATGGAGCTTCTGTACTTGCATCTGAATTTTTAGATTGTGTTTTCTTTCTTTTCAATACTTCTGCGAATAATTACATAGAATTTTGAAGGGAGACACATTGAATCTATAGAATACCATTTACAAACCCTACCAACCCCAGTGTATGGGAACTCTTCCTGTGTCTGGCTCATCTTCAGTTCCTTCTTCAGGGTTCTAAACTTTTTTTTTTTTTTTTTTTGTATAGGCTTTCACATTATTGATTTGATTTATTCCACCATACTTAATTTTTAAAAGATTTGTGTGTGTGTGTGTGTGTGTGTGTGTGTGTGTGTGTGTGTGTGTGAATGGGATTGCCCTCCTGATTTCTTTATTCTTTTTGTTTCTGGTATATGGGAGAATTTTGTTTTTTGTTTTTGCTTTTGATTTTGCAGGGGAATGAACATGATCTAAACATGCAATATGAAATAAATAAGAGTAATAAAGAGCAACAAAAATAATCTTATGAAAAGAGTACACATCAAAAAGCTCATTTGACAAGATCAAGTCAGCTTTAATAAAGAGATGCAAGGGTTATTCAACATTCATAATCAAGGGAATTTAATCTACCACATAAATAGATTCAAGGATGGAAACCACATGACCATCTCTTTAGATGAAAAAAAAAAAAAAAGCCTTTTACAAATTCCAATATCCCTTTATGGTATAAGTTCTGGAAAATTCAGAATACAAGGACCAAAATCTACTGAGGTTATCATTTTCAGCGAAGTAACAAGACATAAAACTGAAACAAAACCAGTAACCTTTATTTATGTCAATGACAAACATAGAAAAAAAATTAGGAAAACAATCCCAGTCTTAATAGCCCCAAATATCTTGGAATAAATCTCACCAAGGAAGAGAAATACTTATGTAATGAGAACTTTAAGACAAAGAAGCTGAAGAAACACCAGAAGATGGAAAGAATTCTTATGCTCAAGGTGATTAATGTAAAATGGTTATTTTACCAAAAGCTTACTACAGAAATTAAATGCAATTTCCACCAAATTTCAAATGCAATTTTTAATATAAATTTTAAAAATTCTAAATATTATATGGGAACCAAAAAGATACAAAATAGCTAAAAAGCAAAACCAAACCAATTCTAAAACATACAGAATAATTAGAAGAATAATTTAAACAATTACTCAGCAGGCAGTAATTGTTTCATCAGTCTTTCCTTTGGTTCATAGGATGCCTGGCATTATACATAGAATTCAACATCTTCTAGTACCTAATGGTTCTCAAAGGAATTTGATTAAAATGCTGCCCAAATTAATTAATTGTAGACACACTAGTTTTTCTTTCTCTAGGGATGTGTCTATTATGTTTTCCACCAGGACAAACTCTTCTAAATCTTATTCACAAACATACATAATGCATCTATTCCTTTTACAGAACATTTTTTTAAATATATGAATTGATGAACAATATAAGAAAAGTTATTCAGTCAATGGTATATGATGTTTAGATATTTCTTATTCTTAAAAATAAGAATTTGGATTGAGAATTGGATAGGCTTTCACAAGCTAAATCTAGAAAAAAAATGTTTACTTTTTTTAAGGGAGCTGAATAGAAATACTTAATTTGGCCAAATTATTTTTAAAAATGAGACATCCTTTGCCTACTTGAATCATTGTTTTTTTTTTTAAACTAAATATTAGATAATCAGAAAACCAGGTATAAAAATGCCCAGACAAACATAAAAGTAAGTATATTTTGTCTTTGTCAATAATATTACTCATTTTTCTAAATCAGAACTGTTTACAATAAGTCCTTTTGATACATGTCATGAGACCATTTTGTTAAATTTTGTAACTGATGTTTCTTCCTATGTCTTCCCTAAATCTGACAACTGAGCTAAAAAAAATTGTGTAACACTGACCACAGAAAGGAGTCAAATGCATTTTCTCAGGTAAACATCAGTGACATTTACTGATACAGCCCTAATGGGTAGAGGATACAAAACCATTTTGCAGCATCCTTGCACATCGTTAACTCAGAGTCCTTTCATGGTTTACCTGAGAATCACAAAATAGAATTCTTGCTTTTTAGAACTGGTAGCAGTATAGTGCATGGATGTGTTTCCAGAAAGTGTCTTTCAGAGGTTGAGTACTTAAGTCATCGAAATTTTAAAATTCTAATACTGAAATTTTATTGGGACATGTCACTAATGGTGTAAAAATTTGTTAAAATTGATTAGTTTGCAAGACTTGATGAATAGATTCAGATCTGAGCACAGGGAGCTAAAATAAACTACAGAATATTGGCACCAGCATCAATAGGTTGCAGAGTTATTATTGAGTTATGAACTTTATTATTTCATGCATCAAATAAAATGTATGTCTCTTTTGAACTTTGGAACATAGATATGATAAAGTAGAATACAAATAAAAGTGCTACTCTATTTGTAGACCCTGGTATGTAACCTTGGGCTTGTACATAGAACCTTGTAGGATGATTATTGGCATAGAGTGAAGAATATATTGATATTTTCCACAATAATTATAATTATTGTATTTTATGCTAACTTATTGTATTGTTCCTATATTTTTCTCTTCCTTATAGTGTCTTTCTTTTTCTTGTCACACTTTTTAAAAATCAATACATTTATCAGCATATTCTTTTTCAAAGCAAAACTTTAGAAAGTCTGTCATGCAAAAGCTTACTAGCATTACATTTAGCTCTAATAATCTTACCTTACTCATTATATGCTGATATTGTTTTTGTATTAGTTTCAGAGAGGAGCAAATAGGGTGATTTTGTATGATGATTAAAAATGAAATATTTCAGTCAGTTTCCCCCTACATAGTGCTTTCTGCTTAAAGTTTTCTATGAACTTGAGATCTTAATAATTTAGGACGCTAGATGTAGCTCTGTACTCCTTTAAGCCCAGCAAAAGAGAAGACCACCGTAAGTTTAAAGTTAACTTGAGTAAGTTCTGAACTAAAGTCAACTCAGCCAGATTCTGTCATAGAACCAAAACAAAAACACCAAGAGTTGTTAGGAGTATGAGGCTACTGCCTAGAATCTCACATGGATCTGAGGCAGGAGGCTAAAGAATATTAGATCAGTATGTGTTATTGTAAGAACAAAAATGATTGGATTTGACTCAAGCTTTCTAGTGATAATCATAAATTGTATACTACGGTCATTATGGTCAAATTACAATGTATACATTTTGATAATCTATTTAATCTTTCTCAAGAATAGTGAAACAAACTAACTTTTTCCTTCTCAGAACATAACATGAACTTTTAATTTTAATGAATAGTTCTTTCACCATTTCCCAAGGCATTAAGTATAAACTTTGTTTTTGGAGAGTAAGAACATTATGAACATAATTGAAATTATATCAAATGACTTTGAATTGACATTGTTTTTTTTAATTCACAGACCAACCCAAATTCAGATCTTAGCTATGCCAAATAAGACATCAATCACAGAATTTATTCTTCTGGGACTTACAGATGACCCAGAGTTACAAATTGTGGTATTCTTCTTCTTGCTGGCCACATACTTACTGAGTGTAAGTGGAAACATGACCATCATTACCCTGACACTGTCGAACGTTCACTTGAAAACTCCCATGTATTTCTTTCTTAGGAATTTTTCCTTCTTAGAAATTTTATTTACAACAGTCTGCATTCCGAGATTTCTGATCAGCATTGCTACAGGGAACACAGCTATTTCCTATAATGCCTGCATGGCACAAGTATTTTTTTTGATATTTTTGGGAGCGACAGAATTTTTTCTATTGGCTGCAATGTCCTATGATCGTTATGTGGCCATCTGTAAACCTCTGCACTATACAGCTATCATTAACAACAAAGTGTGCAATCAACTTGTAATTGCCTCTTGGTCAGCTGGATTTCTTATTGTTTTTCCCCCTGTAATCATGGGCCTTCAGCTAGAGTTCTGTGACTCTAACATCATAGATCACTTCACTTGTGACTCTTCTCCCATGCTGCAGATCGCTTGCACAGATACAAAGATTCTCGAGCTGATGGCATTTTTCTTAGCAGTATTTACTCTCATAGTAACATTGGCCTTGGTCATTCTGTCCTACACACTCATTCTTAGAACAATTCTAAAGATTCCTTCTGCAGAGCAAAGGAAAAAGGCCTTTTCCACTTGTTCTTCCCACATGATTGTGGTTTCCATTTCATATGGAAGCTGCATTTTTATGTATGTAAAAACATCTGCCAGAGAAGGTGTAGTGCTAAGTAAAGGAGTTGCCATGCTCAACACCTCTGTAGCACCTATGCTGAATCCCTTCATTTACACCCTAAGGAACCAGCAAGTCAAACAGGCATTCAAGGTCTTCACAAGAAAATTACTGGCATCAAAGAAGCACTGAATTTTCTGAAATCTGTAACTGAAATCACAAATTATTCACCAATAAATAGCTTCTTTCTAGGAAATAGACATATAGTCATGAATAAAGCACACAATATCATGCTTTTATAAAGCTTGCTTCTAGTAACTAGGAATCGGCCAACATAATAGGGAAGTAAATTAACTAGTATTTCAGTGAGTGAAAAATACTGCAAGAGAAAGGAAATACAGTGCTGGAAGAATGGTGAATGGGAGTCAAAATAAATACCTACCAGAATAACTCACAGTCATTTTAAAACTCTCTTACATAAGATCTTCTACATTCAAATGTATTTCCTTACATTCTTTTTGTTTTCCTGTAATTTTCTAACCTATTGACTCAAAGTGTGAATACATTGCCTAATGCTTTAGTGAAAAGCTAGAAAAGAATAATCAGTGAAAGGATATGGGTATGTTTGCAGTTTGGGCTTGAACTAGAAAGAAAAATATACCTAATTTCTCTCATTTTGCCTGTAGTAGTGTTGTTATTTCTAATAAAGATGAAATTTAATCCAGAAAAATATTCAGTCTTTGGGTTAGGCCACCAGACTTTGGGGAGTCATTGGAGAGAGTTTTTTTGAGTGAATAGGTTAGGCTATTTTTAAATATCTCATCATGGAATTTCCTGAAACTTTTCATTGTTTAGGACCTAAATTAGCTTTGAAATATAAAACAAAACAAAAACAAAACTACAGAAATTTAAAGTTTTTTCAAAAGCTTTTCAACATTTAATGAGATGATCATGTGATTTTTTTTCAGTTTGTTTATATGGTACATTGGTGTATTTTCATATATTGAACCATCCCTACATCCCTGGGATGAAGCCTACTTGATCATGATGGATGGTGTTTTTGATGTGTTCCTGACAGAGTTTATAAAAAAGATCAGTCTGAAATTTTCTTTCTTTGTTGAGTCATTATGTGGTTTAGGCATCAGGGTGACTGTGGCTTCATAAAATGAGTCTGGTAGGGTGTGAAAAGTCTAATGCTTCTGGTTTTTAAGTAAATTTAAGCAATGTCATTTTTTTATGCTATTCAAAGAACCATGTGCAAAACAGATCTGAGAACCATAAAATAGTGAATAGAATTTTCTAATGACAATCTCATCATGTTACAGTTTTCAGAGTCTCATTAACATAATCTTTATCATGCTTATATTTACATGTACATGCAGAATTACACTACATATATTATACATTTTCATTTATATATAAAAGCATAAATATTGAATTGAAGTGAAGCAGGGAAGCACAGGGAATGGCTAGTGAACCTGAAATTTGGCAAACACTTGGCTAAGACTAATTATATGCCTCTATTCTCATAATGCTCTTGGTTTTCTAAAACCAGATGCACATTCTATACACACGCCACTCTTTGAACACTGTACTTAGAAGCCAACCTATTGGAAATTGAGGAATCCCTCCTTGCATAAAGCCACACATATACCTGGTTTACACAACTAAAATAGGTTTCCTTCTTTAGCAACCCCTTGGTAGCACTCTATTTTTACTTTACATGTACAGGAAAATCTCCTAAAGCCTGGAAAAGTGAGATGATTTTCCCTCAATAGGCTTTGGGTCCTTGAGCAATAAGACAAACCATGTTCTCTCAAATTACTTTTAAGGAGAATTTCATATTGATCATAATATATTACTCATAATTAGGTATAAATATTATTAAAATCAAATGGATTATGGAAAGGTATTTTCACAGTGGGTCAAGAGCTTATGTAATAAAACTCTGTCAATTAAAATAAAGAACCACTCCACTATACCACTAAGCAACAGACATCTTTTCTTGAACGCCATAAAAGAGCCTCAAACAATAATGAGGGCTGTTAGGTATTCATATGACCTGCAGTCAATTTGACAATGTTTTCCTTTGATAACTGTACTATCACTCTCCTTGAGCAATGTTTCCTTGACTCTTCACCATCTATGTAAGCCTTTATTTCAATTCCTTCAATAAGAGGCCAAGAGCCTAAAAACAAGTCACAATCCCAACTACCATAACACAATGATTTAATGAACACAGAGAAATTAAACCTAATATTGAACTTAGTAAACAGTACTTCACCTATATGAACAATTATAATTATATAGGCATTCAAAATTAGGTTGGATATACATAGAAAATCAGACACTCAAATAGTTAGCTTTACATAACTGAAATGTGGAATAGCCAAATACAAAGAACTAGTGCCAAGAGGCACTTAGTGAAATTTATATTGACCACTGTGGTGATTTATACTGCTTTTTAACATACTATGATCTAGAATCATCTTGGACACAAATCTGTGAGCATTGTTGTGAGAGATTGTCCAGTTTAGGTTAACTGAAGTGAGATGATACATTTTAAATATGGATGGCACCATTGGATGAGCTGGAGTCACAGACTGTATAAAGAGGAGAAACTAGTGAAAAACCACATTCATTGCTCTTTGTTTTCTGATAAAATATGCAAGATGAGCACTGGCCTTAGCTTCCCCACTTTATGCTTTCCTTGTCGCTCTGAACTAAATCCTATAAGCTGAAATAAACTCTCCCCTTGAGTTGCTTTTTAAAATATTTTAATTTAATTTATTTATTTTACTTATTCACTTATATCCAGCTCACTATCCCCTTCCTGGTGACTCCCTCATACAATCCTTCCTCCCTCCCCTCTGACCCCTTCTCTTCTTTTCATAGACAGTTGTAAGTCACATGACATAGATGTTGGGAACAGAATTCTGGTCCTTGCTACAAATCCATGATAAATAAAGATATTGTAAGAGGATGACACATCTAGTCTGGGGAAGATCACCTCTTGAAATGAAACACAGCAGCAAACTTGCCAGCACTAATTCAGTGACTTTATATTTTGACATACAACTTCATTGTCAAATAAATGAATTGGGAGATCAGGAAGATGTAGCTCAGGAAGTAACTGAGAACTAATACAATGTTTATAAAACTCTGTTTAATGTGGGATTGAATATAAAAGAGTATAGCTGCTGGTGCTAAACAAATAGGTCAAACACCTATCAAGTTTTTAAAGCACCACTGAAAACAGTATACACTATTTTAGTGGACATCAAAAATAAATATAAAATCAGAGATTAAATTTCAATTCGTGCAAAATAAAAAAATACAGGTAAAGGCAATATAATAAAAAAAAAATGGGCTGTTTCCACAGCTTAGTTGACAAATTATTTCCCATGTAAGCATGAGGACATTAGTTTAATCCCCAGAACCTATGGAAAAATGCTGTTCATGGTGATTTGTGCTTATAATATGATTATCAGGAATGGAGAGACAGGTGAATCCCTGGGATTCACTTAGAAGCAGTCATATGAGTCAAATCAGTGAGTTCTGAGTTCATAGAAAGATAATGAGGACACCAAAGGTGCTGTAATTAAAACATAATAGGTCAGCAATGGCTAAGCATGCAAAGATTCTTTTCATTAAGTCTGAAGATTTAAATTTAATTCCCAGAATCCTTATGATGGAGGAGATAGATGACTCTGAAAGTATGTACTCTAGTCTCCATATCCTGAAAGTGTGCACATAGAAGCACACTCACATACATACTCACTAAGATGTAATGGGAACATGTGTAATAAAATTTTGTGTTTATGAGATAGGAATGATATAATTTCATACACAATGATAATAGTGTATGAAATTATAAAACTGGTTTTTAGGACTGAGAAAATCATCAATTAAGAGATAACTATAGAGAAATTTTAACCCAGCAAATGGCTGCTATGGTCAGTGATCATGACTAAAGACATTCTAGGTCTATGTGATACAGCTGGAATTTAGACGTGCCCGGAATAACAGTATGATCTATCTGAAATACAGACATGCCCTTAGTACATACCTTTAATCCCAACAATTATGTGAGGTTAGTTTTTAGAAGGAATAGGCCATGTTTGAGAATGACATCTAATTGAGGGGCAGACAATGTGATGAATCAAAGAAAGATTTGACAGAATGAGTCAAAGATGGGATACACCCAACTCTCATGGGAACAAACAGAAAAGAGGTGACTTAAGAGACCAGCTTCCCACACATCCACAAACACTCACTCACCCACACACTCAGTCTCTCACTCACTCACTTACTCACTCACTCTCTCTCACACATAGAGAGAGATAGAGAGAGTGAAACAGAAAACAGACAGAGATGGACACAGAGAAAGAAAGAAAGAAAGAAAGAAAGAAAGAAAGAAAGAAAGAAAGAAAGAAAGAAAGAAAGAAAGAAAGTTACGTTTATAAATAACTATAATATAAATGAAAACTTGAGTATATATTTTAACTATGAAATAAAGTGATATAAGCTTTCTTAGGTGCTTCTCAGTGCTATGCAGGCAGGCTATTTGTGGGTTTTACTGTCTGAATTAAACCGTAGATACATCCGTTCACATATAGAGTAAATAGTTGCAGAAATGATTCACTGAGCAATATTCTACAGTGTCAATAAGATATACCTAGGGTTCCCTATTTTTTAAAAAACATTCCATAACAAGTCTTAATGGCATTAAAAGGAAAGTAGTTTATATAAAGATAAGAAGAATTAAGATATATGATTTTGAGGGAACTTAGTGATATGATGTATCATGTTTGCCTTTAAAAATGTCAGATTGAAAAGAGACTTAAAGGATCTCAAAACATATCATTTACCACAAATTCTCAGGTTAAAATAGAACAAAGTCACCTTCAGTTAATACATATGTAAAAGTAGCTATGTCAAAACTGTGGGGAAATATATTGAACAAGATACAGTGGTGATGCCTAAAATTGTAGGTTTTGGTTGGATAAGGAAGGAGGATAAGTACTTCAAGCCAATCCTTGGCTACATAGCAAGTTCAGGGCCAGCTGCATTTTCTCATTAGACCTCTACTGAACCTTTACTTCCATATTTTAAACAGATTTTTCCTTCTGTTGAGGATAACACATTTTCTATGTCATTATGTCACAATTGTCCTTCTCCCTCAAAATGGAGTCATACCCTGCTTGTGAAATGGAGTCTTGCAGGACAGACACAGCCTAAAAACCCACTACTGTTTTACAGACTGTGGAGTAACTCAGATTGCCAAGTAATCTATCTCAACACTATCCTATGAAAATCAATGTGAGAAGATAACTATATTTTGTTGTTAAATCTCATCCCTTCAAAAACACCTAGTTAATTACTTACAGATAAGTTCTACAAGTTCTGGGATGTAGCTCACATTATCAACCAATTAAATGTAATTATTGGAAGTAATGTTCTACTGTATACACTAGTGCCCTATTATTATTTATCCCAGAAGTCATACATTTTCATGTTTTGTAGAATTTCTTTGAAGTTATATGTTGTAAACATAGTTTAAGTGCTCTGTTTTTTTCCCTGGGGAAACAATGCCAACATTCCTTTGGGAAATATTAAAATAATCTGAATGATTTTTATAACAATACGATTGTCATATAGAGATGCCTTTTTAAGATACTTTAAGGACCATGTCAGGATCCTAGATACTGGATGATTTTGCAAAACACATAAAGATGCTTCACAGCATGTTTTGTGATTAAACATCATGGGTGCTGTGAAGAGATGCCCAGCTTTTAGGGAGGAGAGTTGTAAACACTGATTTGTCTTTGTGCTACAGGACCATGACATGGATTTGGTTCAAGAGAACAAAGCATATTATTTTATGCCCGATGCTTTAAATTGGTAAGTATTTTCAAATAGTTTATATTAAATGTTTCAGTTTTATCTACTGTCCTCTCGTGTAGTTTATTTATACTCAATTTCACATATATGAGTATATATGTAATATATATGTATATGTATATGTATATGTATATGTATATGTATATGTATATGTATATGTATATGTATATGTATATGATGTATATATATATATGTATATATATATATTACATATATATATATATGTTTGAGTATCTGTTATTTACACTGAGTAAGTCAGTTTCATATTACTGATACAGATATTTAAGATAGCTTTAAAGGTTATATTAAAATATCTGTATAAGTCAGTTTTCAATTATGAATTATTGCTATATGATGTAAAAATGCTCTCTGTTCTTGTTGTTTGTTGCTTAACTAAATTTTAAAACCTTTTAAAGCAATTTTATACAGATCAATGAAATGTTAACTAAATTTAATGAGAAGAGTCTATTTCAGAGCTCAAGAATGATAGTTAAAAATTGAAAGTCTCCAATAATAGAAGGACTCAAAATTTATAATGGATTTTTTAAAAAATGGGAATATGATTTGTTTAAAGTACAAAACTATACTGACATTTATCATTTTGTTAAGTAATATTTATAGAAGCTACATTGTTTATTTTTCTATTTTGATATTTAAACTATCCCTGTACATAATTGAATTGATCACTGATTTCCACAATGATCAAGAACTTTGTTTTATAGAAAAGATGACATAAAAGGCATAATGATGTTAATCATAAAGAACTAAATGAATTTATATTGAATTACTACATGTTACACAATAGTAAATGTAATATATGGAGCAAAATGAAAAGAGAAAAAAATCTGGCTTTAAACATAGAAAATGAATCTTCAGAAATATGATCAAAATGTAGAAAACATAAAATACAAAAAGAGAGGGGGGGAGGACATAGACACACAGCCACAAACACACACAGACAACCACAACCACACACACACGAGAAAGAGGGAGAGAGAGAGAGAGAGAGAGACAGAGACAGAGACAGAGACAGAGAGACAGAGAGAGACAGAGAGAGACAGAGAGACAGAGAGACAGACAGAGACAAAAAGACAGATCTATGCTTGTTTTGTAGCTCGTGTTCATGTATCCATCCATGTTTTTCTATGTTGATTTTATCAGTTAGTTTTCTCATAGACAAACCATCAGAGATGAGGAACAGAACTTCAGTGACATACTTCATCCTTCTGGGTCTGACAGATGATCCTGGGCTTCAGGTTGTGATTTTCTTTTTTCTGTTTCTCACATACTTGCTGAGCATTACTGGAAATTTAACCATCATTACTCTCACACTGCTGGATCCCCACCTGAAGACACCCATGTATTTCTCCCTCAGGAATTTCTCCTTCTTAGAAATTTCATTTACTTCTGTCTGTAACCCTAGGTTTTTGGTCAGCATCCTAACTAAGGACAAATCGATCTCCTATAATGCTTGTGCTGCTCAACTATTTTTCTTTATCTTCCTTGGCTCAACAGAGTTTTTCCTTCTGGCATCCATGTCCTATGATCGCTATGTGGCTATTTGCAAGCCCCTGCACTATACAACCATCATCAGTAACAAGATCTGCCACCAGCTCATCATCAGCTCCTGGCTGGCTGGTTTCTTGGTAATTTTTCCTCCACTGGCCATGGGCTTAGATCTAGATTTCTGCGACTCCAACATTATTGACCACTTCACTTGTGATTCTGCTCCTTTGTTGCAAATATCCTGCACAGACACAAGCACCTTAGAGCTCATGAGCTTTATATTAGCTTTGATCACGCTTATGACCACTCTGATGCTGATAATTCTCTCTTACATCTGTATTCTCAGAACTATTCTGAAATTTCCCTCAGCCAAACAAAGGGAAAAGGCCTTTTCAACCTGCTCCTCACACATGATTGTTGTCTCTATAACCTACGGAAGCTGCATCTTCATGTATGTGAAAACATCTGCCAAGGGTGGAGTTGCTTTGACAAAAGGGGTGGCTATGCTCAACACCTCTGTTGCCCCCATGATGAATCCTTTTATCTACACTTTAAGGAACCAGCAGGTGAAACAAGCATTTAGGATCTCGTGAGAAAAAAAATCTTGCCTCAAAAATGCTGACCTGATATAGCTTACACATGAAACACATGACAGTTTCAACCATAAAACTAATGAACGTATCCTTGTTTCAGTTCATCTCAGAAATAAAAGTGTATGATACTCTTAATTCAGTTCCTATACTCATGTTGCAATACACTTTAATTTACTTGATGAGTTTCTGAACATGATTATTATGGATTGCTTTACTAATTTAAATTATAAAATTAGAGATGGAGCAAATTTGAATTATAGCTTATATATCTCAAGTAACACATATGTCAATGACATCATGCATATATTTGGAAAGGTTAAGTCATTGGGCCTCCTTGTTAATTCATGTGTATGTTATACAAATACATATGTATTTGATTATTTGTTACATGTCCAGGGTTACAAGTCCATCTATTATAAGAAAACACAGACAGAACATATATTATTCTTATTTTTATGTATCTAACTCCAATTTAAAGAATCTAAAATATGTCTCCTCTAAAGCAAAAGCATTTATTATATGACAGCCCACTTTTAGACTTGAAAATTTTGTAGTTTTAAAGTACACCAAGCAGAAAATATCTGACCCAGTCTTTTTATAAGTAGCTAATACTAATACATAACTTCTTTTACTATAAGTTTGATCATCTACTCTATAAAGAAGGAAATTTTATTTTAGCCAATAACATCTTATTTACTGAATTTTATTCTTCCAGAGATGTACCTTGTTGACCCTCTATCTTTAAACTCCATTTTCAGACAGCCCTAAGCCTATAAATAAAATAGATTTTGAATGTGTAACATATTCTTCTGGACTGTCAGAGTTTGTCATTTGTCTCTGTTATGTTCGCCAATTATACAGTATGAGTTTGTTCAGATACAGATATCCTAAGTAAGTTCCTCATCTAGCTTTGTGCTTATCTGTGCTAAATTATATCAGGGCATAAGGAAGACTTCCAAATAGTGTCCATATAAAGTTAATTTTAGGATTTTCCTAAAAAGACTCAGATATAATTTTCTCAGGAAAAGTCATAAAATGAATCATAGTACAGAAAGTCCCAAAAAATGCAACATGCAGAGATCTAAACCCAAAGTTAGAGAATGAAGAACAGTGACTGTAGCAATCCGCCCAGCTTTGCTGGAACTGTGTCAAGCAGCTGTGCTGGCTTCATTACTCTTGCTGTTTCCAATGGATGTGGCTGTGCCGATTGAGAAATATGATATGGGAATTACCAATACATATACAGAACATTAAAAATATGAAGCTCTCAAAAGATAAAAAAGAGAAAGGAAAACAAAATATGATGTTAGATGGAAAAGGGAGATGCTAATTTTTGAACGGAACATGAAGCAACTTAAAACCTTCCTAATGCCAGCTTAAAGTTTCAAAATAGAATTCTATCTATGGTGATGATTGCAAATTAACAGAAAAATATTTACCTTTGCAAGTTATTGTCTTTATAATACTTTTACATTTATTGTGATTTTAATCATTACTTATAGTAGCTTAAACAACAAAAAAGAAGTACAGCATTAAGAATAATTATAATTTTTACAGGGAGAAAGTAAAGTGAAGTTGATATGATTCTATTTCTATTAAAATATAACTGGAAAGAATAATTTCATACTTGTCAAAAGTTTTCTAGTTACATTTATTATAATTACTACTCAAATAAATGGGAAATAACACATTGTTATTAAAAAATTCTTAAATGATGAAAAATCTTGAGTCTCTCAACTAATTGTGTCTAGAAACTCACTTATATTAATTATTTTATTACTTTATATTCCAGATGTTGCCCTCACCCCCCTCCAGAAAATTTTTGTCACATTCCCCATCTGCTTTGCCTCTAAGAGGGAACCTCCCCTTGCCACCTGGGGTAATAATTGTCTACAGGCTTAGGTGCCATCCATTCCAACTGAGGCTAGACAAGGCAGTCCTCTGCTATATATATGCCTGGGGCCTCAGACGGGCCTGTGATGATCTTTGGTTGGTGGCTTAGCCTCTGGAAGCTCTCGGGATTCTGGGTTAGTTGGTACTGTTGGTTTTCCTATGGGGATGCTATGTCCTTCAGCTCCTTCAATCATTCCCCTAGCTCTTGCACAGGGGTCCCTAACCTCAGTCCAATGGTTGGATGAAAGTATCTGCATATGTCACAGTCAGCTGCTGGTAGAGCCTCTCAGGACAACCATGCTAGTCTTCTCTCTGTAAGCACAGCATAGCATCAGTAATAGTGACAGGGTTTGGTACCTGCCCATGGAATAGATCCCATGGTCTGGTCACTGGACATCCTTTCTTTTAGTCTCTGCTCTATTTTTGTTCCTTCATTTCCTCTAGACAAGAGCAATTCTAGTTCAAAAGTTTTGAAGGTGGGTTGGTGATTTTATCCCTCCACTGGAGGTCCTGTCTATCTATTGGAGGTGGTCTCTTCAGGCTTCCTCTCCCCACTGTTGAGAATTATGGTGAAGGTCATTCCCATTGTGTCCTGGGAGACTCTCCCATCTCAGGTCTCTGGGATTTTCTAGATATTCCCTTTATATCTCCTTGAGCTCCAAATTTCCAGTCATTTTCCTGAACCTTTAGGTTTTTCCCTTGTTTTCCCCTACACTTGACCTTGCACCTTTTCCTTCCTTCTCTCTCTGCCTTTCGTGATTATTTTGTTCCCTCTTCTAAGTGGGATTGAAGTATCCTCACTCGGGCCTTCTTGTTTAACTTCTTAGGGTTTGTGGGTTGTATCCTGGTATTCTGTACTTTAGGGCTAATATGCACTTATTAATGAATACATACCATGCATACCTCTCTGGGTCTTGGTTATTTCACTCAGGATGATATTTTCTAGTTTCATCCATTTGCCTGAAAAATTCATGATGTCATCAATTTTAATAGCTGAATAGTATTCCATTGTGTGAGCAAACCACATTTTCTGTATTCATTCTTCAGTTGAGGGTCATCTGGTTGGCTTCTTTTTTTCTGGCTATTATGAATAAAGTTGCTATGAACATAGTGAAGCATATGTTCTTATGGTGAAGAATCTTTTTGTTATATGCCCAGTAGTGGTATAGACAGGTCCTAAGGTAGAACTATTTGAAATTTTCTGAGGAACCACCAGATTTATTTCCAGAGTGGCTATACTAGTTTACAAGCACACCATCAATGGAGAAGTGTTCCCCTTTCTCCACATCCTAGCCAGCATGTGCTGTCAGTCAAATTTGATCTTAGCCATTGCGATGGGTTTAAGGTGAATCCCAGGGTCACATTGGTTTGCATTTCCCTGACCACTATGGATGTTGAACATTTCTTTAAGTACTTTTCAGTCATTTGATATACCTCTGTTGAGAATTCTCTGTTTAGCTCTGTGATCCACTTTTAATTGGCTTATTTAGGTTTTTGGAGTTTAACTTCTTGAGTTCTTTATACATTTTGGATATTATCAGTTTATCAGATATAGGGTTAGTGACGATCTTTTCGCTATATTCAGGTTGCCATTTTGTCCTATTGACTATGTCCTTTGTTTTGCAGAAGCTTTTCAGTTTCATAAGGTCTCATTTGTCAATTGTTGATCTTAGAGTCTGAACCATTGGTGTCCTGTTCAGGAAAATTTTCAGTGCCAATACACTCGAGATTGTTTCTTACTCTCTCTCCTATTAGATGCAGTGTCTGGTTTTATGTTGAAGTCCTTGATCCACTTGGATTTGAGCTTTGTGCAAGGTGACAAATATAGATCTATTTTCATCTTTCTACATGCAGACTACCAGTAAGACCAGCACTGTTTATTGAAGATGCTTTCTCTTTTTTACTGTATTGTTTGGTTTCTCACCACTCTCACCAATGGACAGGTCACTGCAATAGAAACTAAACAGAGACAAAGTGAAACTAATAGAAGTTAGGAACCAAACGAGTTTAACAGATATCTACAGAACATTTCACCCCAAAACAAACAAACAAACAAACAAATACCTTCTTCTCAGCACCACATGGAACCTTCTCCAAAACTGACTATATAATTGGATACAAACCAAGCCTCAACAGACACAAGAAGATTGAAAAAAATCCCATAAATACTATCATATCACCATGAAGTAAGGCTGGACTCCAATAATAAGAAAATCAACAGAAATTCCACATACTCTTGGAAACTGAAGAAATCTCTATTCAAGTATAACTTGGTCAGGGAAGAAATAAATAAAGAAATTAAAGATGTTCTAGAATTCAGTGAAAATGAAGGTCCTGCATTCCAAAATTTATGAGACACAATGAAATCAGTGTTAAGAGGAAAATTCATAGCATTAATTGTCTTCATAATAAAATTGCAGAAATCCTAAACTAGCAACTTAACAGCATACCTAAAAGCTTTAGAACAAAAGAAAGCAACTACACCCAAGAGAAGTAGACAGCAAGAAATAGCCAAACTCAGGGTTAAAATCAATATTGTAAATCCAGACACCAATATAATAAACTTTGACGTTTTGAAATTAAAATGTTTAGTTGTATAACAAGTCTTTTATAATATCTTATCAATCAAAATCTTTTTCTTTTTTAGGAATGTTTTCATTATTGCATTGTTGAATACAAAAAATATTTCTCCTGTTTTAAAATTTTTAATTAAAATGTAATTTTATTGTTTCTAACTCTCTGTACACCACTCTTAATCCTCTAATATTCCTGATACTCTTTTCTTTGATTATTTTTGAAACCTGCCAAATAGTGACAATTAGTATCCTATCCAACCTTGAGGCCTATGAACCTGACCTATCAACAATGACCAGACCTAATTGCCCTCCAAAAGACCCGGCATGCAGCTCACAGAGGCAGATGCAGATATTTGCACTCAACCAATGGACAGAAGCTGCTGCTGACCCCTGCGGTTGAATTAGAAAAAAGCTGGAAGAAGCTGAGGAGGAGGGCAACCCCATAGGAGGACCAGCAGTCTCAATTAACCTGGACCCCCGAGATTTATCAAACACTAGACAATCAACCAGGCAGCATACACCAGCTGATATGAGGCTCCCAACACATATACAGCAGAAGACTACTGGGTCTGGGTTCAGTCAGAGAAGATGCACCTAACCTTCAAGAGACTGGAGGCCCCATGGAGTTTAGAGGTCTGGTGGGGTAGGTGTTGGGTGGTGGGAACATCCTTGTGGAGACTGGGAGGCAGGAAGGAGGTCTGGGATGTGAAACAGTCAGAGGGTGGATTGGGAGGTAAATAAAATCTTGAATGTAAAAAATATATAAATGAATAAATAAATAAATGAATAAATAAAAGATTAAATTAAAAGTAAATAAATAAACTTCTAAAGAGGAAACAGTGGCTTTCATGTCTTAGCAGTAACTAAGAGTTCTGTAATTGGACTTAAAGCCTACTCAAGAGGAAGGAAGCCTACTCAACAGGAAGGAAGTCTACTCAATGCCAATTACCAAGGAATGGTGAAGTCATGGATCTTAGAGAAGAATCTACTACAGCCAATTTACTCTACTTGCCTGATTATAAACTGCATGCAAATGTTATTCTATACCCACTGATAAGAGTAGCTAGCTTTCATCCATCATCAAAGAAACTTCTATGTGTCATGGTTTGAGGCCATCACAGAAAACTACCAGTGGTCACAATAGAGTACAACTGATCATGCAGTGTCCTGCCACTGGTGGATACATAGACAAGACAACCCTTAAAGGTAAGGCTCAGGGGATTTCCCAGAATAGGGACAAATACATTTCCTCAAGATCCAGAGAGCAGAAAGCTTACTTGTGTCTTAGAGAAATTACAGGAAAGCTACATCCAAAGTAGAGTATTAAGGAAAGATTTAATTTATTACCTCATTCCTTGATCTTGTCTTCATTTGGTACTTTTCTTTGTGCTAATATATCCATCTTCTTTCTCCATAAAACAAGTTAGCATTTCTGTAACAAAATGTGGGTATCTCAATATTTTCAAACTTAAGAAGAAGATATTTGTTTTTAAACAAATGAATTTTGTAATTAGAAATTATTGGTAAGTTTGCTTGCTCAATAATGCACACAATGCACATTTCCAAAGGACTCTTTTCTGTTTTAATAATGTACTAAAACTTGTATATTTGATGCTCTTGGAAAAAGTAACTTCTAACTTTTCATGTTTGAAGGCTTCTAAAACACCTAGGTTTTCACTAATTAGCCAACAGAAGGACTGGAATTTTCTCCAGTATGATTTCTGGTTCAAAAAGTAGAATTGTAACATTAGTGAGGAATTATTAGTGTTTTATAAGATGAAAAAAATTCAAATCAGGGTTTCATGACTGGGTCCTTTACATTTTGAGTATGTTTCATTGTTTATATAATTTTTCTTAAATTTTTTAAATAGTATGTTTTATTCAAATATACAATGTATATTGATCAAATTCATCCACTACTGCCTCCTCTACCTCACCTTGGTATCCCTCATCTTCTCCCCTCTGAGCTTCATCTTGTGTTTCTATTTTATGTATTGTTATGGTTATGTTATGTTTATGTTAAATTGTTCTTAGGTGTTTTATAGAAAAATAATGTTATCATTTCACTTACCATTAACAGAACATGTTTGAATGATTTTTTTCTTGAGTATATGAAAAATTATAAAAGATAATTATGCTCCTTGAAATGATATTTAATCGTCTGGACAGGAAAATTAACATTAATGAATCATTCATGTTAATTAAAAGCAGGCTACTAAAATGTGAATTTTTAAAACTAAAGTGACATTTATTTCAATCACATCTCTGAGAGTCTTAGCTTTTGCCTTAGACAATTCCTTTTAAACAACTTTTTAAATATCAGAGAAATCATGAGATAATACATATGTATCCAACTAATTTAATCTTACATTTTCATTAAAATTACGGTAGCTGAAATCATCTCCTGGAAATTAGCTTATACCATTTCCCAGTTATTTAAACAGTAAAATAGCCTTTCTATAGGAAATCTAAGGGGACAGTGTCCTATGTTCACAGTCATCTATAGGATAGAACACAGGGGCCCCCAATGGAGGAGCTAGAGAAAGTACCCAAGGAGCTGAAGGGGTCTGCAATCCTATAGGTGGAACAACAATATGAACTAACCAGTACCCCCAGAGCTTGTGTCTCTAGCTGCATATGTAGCATAAGATGGCCTAGTCAGCCATCATTGGGAAGAGAGGCCCCTTGGTCTTTCAAACTTTATATGCCCCAGTACAGGGGAACACCAGGGCCAAGAAGTGGGAATGGGTGGGTAGGGGAGCAGGGTGGGGGGATAGAGTATAGGGAACTTTTGGGATAGCATTTAAAATGTAAATAAAGAAAATATCTAATTAAAAAAATATGCAAAACAATTTTTAAATCATCTTATTTAACAGTGAGTTAAAATAATTTTGTAGCTGGAGGCTATGATGTACTAGGGATCTGAGTTAGGACGATGGCAAGTTCAATTCATATTATTAACACAGTGAGAACTTATCTTAAAAGTTAAAGCTCTACTTAAGAAGCTGAGAAAGGAGGATTGTCACAACTATCAGTTAAACCTAGGTTATATGGTTATCACCAGACCATCAAGGACTAATATACCATGACATTGTTTCATAAACATTAATTTCTACAAGCATAGTGATATAAAATACTACATTAAAAATAACAACTTTGGGGACTATGGAGTGGCCTAGTGGGGACCAGGTAAGTGGCCTTGTTATATAAGCATCAGGACATGAGTTTGTATTCTCAAAATCCACATCACAAGTAGATACAGTGTGTCTGTACCCTAGGGATGCTAATCCTGGCATTTCACTCACTGGTGCACCAGCCAAGCAAACACACTGAGCTTCAGATTCAATAAGAAATCATGCCTCAAAATATAGGTCAAGTCACCAAGGAAAGATGTCCTGATGTTAACCTCTGGCTTCTATACATGTCTGTATGGTTGGATGCAGGAGTACACATACACATTGTCCTCCATACATGCTGAAATTAATAAAAAAAAAAATACTTTCAAGACCATCATAAAAACACTGTAGTAAGCATGAAATAAATTGTATCCTATGACAATCATACTTTGGAGATAATGACAAATTTATCCCTTTTGAGGAATAATTACTTTGAGGGTCTATGTTTGTATTCCCAGTGTGTGAGTCTATCTCTAAGGCAACAACATCTTAGTATCCAATAGAAACATCATTCTTATTTGTTTTCTCAAAAGCTATATTTTTTTTCTATCTATGAGTCAAATGAAACTGCACAAAATATGACTTTGGAATATTAGAATAATTTCTATAATTTATATCTTTATTTAGTATGCATAGGTACCACAGCATGCACAGTACTACGTTAGTGCTTTTTTATTCATTTTCATTAGTTATCCTACTAGGAAAATTAGTATAATTATAAACATTTATGGATTTTGAAAAATATGTAGAAATTGTATATAGTCAAAATATCTAGAAATTATGGAGAAAAGTTACAAGGAGATCTCTAGGGAGCGGCAGTTGCTCCAGAGTGGCAGTTGCTCCGGAATGGCAGTTGCTCCAGAATGGCAGTTGCTCAGGAATGGCAGTTGCTCAGGAATGGCAGTTGCTCAGGAATGGCAGTTGCTCAGGAATGGCAGTTGCTCAGAAAGGCAGTTGCTCGGGAAAACCCGGGCTCCCTCTTCAGGCCCTCCTCAAGTAATAGCCCCTCCCAAATGGGCAATATGCTAATGAGGTGTGGCTTGTGACACCAATGAATGGGCAATATGCTAATGGGTATGGCTTGGTGCACCAATCTGCAACCACTACGACACCCCTCCCCCTTCCCTGGGAGAGTATAAAAGCAGCAGCTCTGCTGCTGTCCTGGGTCCCGGGAATCAACTATCAAGGTGCTCCTGAATAAAGCTGACTGAGAAGATCCTGGTGGTGGCGTGACTTTCTTGCTGGTCGAAGGAGGCAGGGAGGCGCGTCGCAGAGATCTTTGATTTAAAATCTAGTTTAATAAGCCTTATTAAATGATTACAATACAGCAAGTGGACAAATTGATGATTGGTGAATAACACAGGAACATAGAAGATATTTATTTGTGGGGAGCGGGCATGGCCGCATGGGCCAAAGATGGCGCCTGGCTCTATGCCAAGCCCCTTGACCTCGCTTGTTTATCCCAGTCTCAGTCATGTGCAGCAAAAGCAGCACAGGTAACTCGTTGGAGAGATTAGCACTCGTTGGAGAGATTAGCATAACATCTCATTATACCATTCTATCAGCCAATCTTGCATGCTGCCTTGGATGTGTACTTTTATGATTGGGTAGTATGAGGTGGCATGAGTGAATTGAGGGCAGCCCCAGATGAGGTAGGCCAGAGACCAGAGACCAGCTTATCAGAAAGAGACAAGATGAGGAGACCGGACCACTGTTAGAGAGCGCCAGCATAGGAGAGAGCCAGCAGCATTAGGCCAGAGAGCAGCAGATGAGGAGAGCAGCACCAGCATTAGACAGCAGCATAGCAGAAAGCAGAGTGAGTGAGTGAACTGCTGTAGCTGTGTGCAACTAGAGAGAGAGACAGAGAGAGAGAGAGAGAGAGAGAGAGAGAGGCAGAATAAAGCAGAAGCTGTGAAGGCAAGCTGCACTGAACCCACCTTGGCATCCCATGTCATTTATTCCCACTGTCTCTGCTGGTCAGAGATGTGTGGGCAGGCGACATTTATTAATATTTAATAATAAAGAATTGCTAAGGGAGATTGGGAAATAGTTCTGTGGGTAAGAGTTCTTCCTGTACAAGTCTACTTAACCCTGAGTTTAGGTTCCCAGTAGCCATATAAAAAGCTGGTGTCAACACATGTAGCTATAACCTTAGCCTGTGGGAACATGGAGACAGGAAGCTGCTGGGGACTTGTTGAACACTGACTTTAAGAGACATTCTCTAAACTAAAATGATAGAAAGTGATAGAGCAGAGCACTGTTCTCTTTGTACATACATGCCAGACACTCCCAGATACACAATCAGTAATTTATTATACAGAAACAGAAGGTGAGAAATGATACCTAATATACAAATCAAAAAATACATTTAATCTAATACATAGGTATAGGGTTGGAAGAATGGTACTATACTGGCCCAAACTCAGGAAAATTCAAAATTTAAATTTTAAAACATACTTTCTTTTCAAGAATATTTTTCAGATAATAATAACAGTTTCCCTTTCCTTGTCAAACCCCTTTAAGCCCTCCCATATATCCCTGCCTTATTCTGTTTCAAATTCATTGATTATTTTTAATTAATTATTGATATGTATATTTTAAATATTGTTTGTATTTAGTAATATTGGGAACCTCTATGAAAGACTAGGGGAAGGATTGAAGGAACTGAAGGGGAGTGTGACCCCATAGGAATTCCAGCAGTTTCAACTAACCTGGACCCCTGAGATATCCCAGAGACTGAGCCACCAACCAGGTATCATCCATGGGCTGGTCCAAGGTCCCTGGCACATAGATAACAGAGAACTGCCTGGTGTGGCCTCAGTGGGAGAATATTCACCTAATCCTGGAGAGACTTAATGCCCCAGGGAAGGGAGATACCCAGAGTAGGAAGAGAGGGGAAGCATCCATTCAGAGTAAAGAAAGAGGGGGAATGGGGTGAGGAACCATGTGGGGAGAACAGGGGAAGGCAACACCTAGAACGTACATAAATAAAATAATTAATAAAATATATATGCATAAATTTCTATTGTTATTTACAAAAAAGTCCCTATATAAGCATATGCATATAAACAAAATTAAAATGAAATTGCTACTTTTAAAGAAGACTTTAGATTTCTTAGTTTTTAATTGATATATACATTTTAATGAGCTAAACACAGGTGTGTTGCGTATGCCTAGCTCAAGGAGGAGCAATGTTTAGAGGTTTGGCCCTGTTGGAGTAGGTGTGGCCTTGTTGAAGTATGTGTGGCCTTGTTGGAGTAGGTGTGGCCTTGTTGGAGTAGGTGGGCCACTATGGGCTTGGGATTTAAAACCCTTATTGTAGACGCTTGGAAGTCAGTCTTCTCCTATCTGCCTTTAGGTGATGTAGAACTCTCAGCTCTGCCTGCACTATGCCTCCCTGGACACTGCCATGCTCCCACCTTGATATAATGGACTGAATCCCTGAAGCTGTAAGCCAGCCCAAATCAAATGTCTAAGAGTTGCTTTGGTCATGGTGTCTGTTCACAGCAGGAAAACCCTAACTAAGACAATGGGCTAATGTTAGCAGGAGATAACTTTAAAATGATTGTTTGGCAGTCCAAAACATGGCTCAGTGAATGAAGATGTAGAGGATTTTTAATCCAACCACATGGCTACCCTGGCCAGGGATCACATCCAAAGTCCTAGGCCTGTGTGGTCTTGCTGGTGGTACACAGACATGCCCTTAACATACATTTTTAATCCTTCTGGTGGGATTACAGATTCGTCTTTAGTATACATTTTATCTCAAACAAGTATAATTGAGGGGCAGACAAAGTGACAGATCAGAGAAAAATTTGACAGAATGAATCAGAAATAATTCAGGCCCAACTCTTATGAGAACATACAGGAAAGAAATACTACTTAAGAACAGAAAGGGAGAGAAAATAGTTCAGTTCAGTTTGGTTCAGTTCAGTTCCTATAGTTTAGAGACAGTTTGTCCAGAAGAAACTGCAACTTTCTACCAATCTTCAGGAGTCCTTGGAAGTGGACAGACAACACCAGAATATCACAAAATTTTCCTTGGTGCTGTTTTCTTAAAGAGTTTACAATAAGCTATGAGCAGTGAAGAAGGCAAGGTGAACCAATGCCACAATGTCATCAGGAAAGACTAGCATCAGCAAAGCTCAATAAAGACTAGCGAAGAGTGGCAAGGTGAACCAATGCCATTTCATTGTCCATTGTCTGTTGGGTTAACTTATACCCTTTCCAAATATCAAATGTCTTCTCAAGCATTTGCTCTAGCAAAACACCACATGCTCTCTTTTAGGAAGCTTCTAGAAAAATACCACATGTCTATTGTCAGCAAAATGTCCTCCTACAAGTGTGCTTCAGCAAAACATCCTCTCATGAGACAGTCCCCAGAAAAATATCACATGACACAACTGAGTCTCCAAAGAAATGAGTAATTTACATTTCACACACATGCACACACACACACACACACACACACACACACACATACACACACACCTCACAGCCCAAATAAATGTGATACAAAATTTAATATATTGTAAAATTATTGCATTTGATATAGCAAAAATACTGAGGATACATTTCCATTGAGATATTTACAAATAAAAGATTTATGCTGAAAAGATATGAGGACCCTGTCATATATACAGCAGAAGACTGCCAGATCTGCACTCAGAGAAGATGCATCTAACCCTCAAGAGACTGGAGGCCCCATGGAATGGGAAGGTCTGGTGAGGTGGAGGGTGGAGGAAGTAGGGACATCATTGTGGAGACTGAAGTGCACGTGGAAGAGATATGGGATGTGGAACAGTTAGAGGGTGTACCAGAAGGAAGATAAAATCTTGACTGTAAAAAAAGATTAAAATTTAAAAAAAAAAGAAAGGATAAAATGGGAAAAAATCTTACATTACTCTTTAATTACAAAAGATGAAATACATATTTTATTCACAGAGAGGATATTCCTATGTAGCCCAGTTTCACCTTGGAATTCTGATTAGCATATATTAAAGTTCATGAATCTTATTCCAAGAATCAGGTAGCAGCATCAGCCAGTGAGCAGCTCCTATCAATGTCTGGACATTTCTTGACACCCAAGTCACCAGCCTGTCACAGGAGGGATTCTGCAGAAGTCAGACTTGGGAAACTCATTCAGACTCTTTTTTGATGGCATGGGATGAACATATTAGCACCCTAAAGAAGACTCTAGAACTAAGAATTAAGTTCCAAACAGTATGGATGATAGAAATCAGTTCCACGAGGGAGAAGATGTTGATCTGACAAGGACCCAGGCATGTGTTTAATTGGTAGAAGTTTAACATCTATGTTTATTCTAATAATACTGACCTATGTTTTCCTTTTCTTTCAATTGTCATCAAAACAGCTAATCTAGTGTTTGCTGTCTTTGACTCTTTGTCTGCTTGCATATTTATCTATTGATATTCACAAAAAAATTTGTATTGGATTCTGAAATATTTAAAAGAATGATTTCTTTTTGTTTAAATATTATAATTAAAACAACTTTCTTTCTCATTTCTCCATCCAAATTCTTATATATACCCATCCTTGCCTTTTTAAAAGTCATGGCCTATTTTATCATTAGTTTGCTGTTATCCACAATTTTATCTATCATGATCATGTGATATATATACATAATATAGAGAAGCAAAGCTGCCAAGGAGAAATATCCAGTAGATTATTGAAGATTAAAATGAAGACAGTTAATAATTTGATATAAAACATACCATGGAATCCCAGATAAGCCTAAAGTATTATTTTCAAGCTGTTTATCTAAATACTAATCTTGGATCTCTGCTTTTTCTAGAGTTAGGATTGCATTAAAAATTCCCAGCTTTCAAATGACAAATCATTTGCACATCTTCTGAAGTTAAGAATGTTTTATAGCAAAAAAGATTTACAGATTTAAAAAATTGGTTAAAAATATAACGTTGAGAAGTTAAATATATTTATTAAAGAGATAATAAAATATCTGTGAAAATACTGCTTATTATACTTATTTTTTTAAGATTCTCATTAGGATACAGAATTTTATTTTGAGTCTCCAATAGACTTTGACCAATCTTGTAAAAAGAGTTAATTCTTAAAATGCCTTGGTTTCACTGATGGAATTTAAATCAACATACAAGGATGTTGATATATGTGCTATTCTATTAATGTACATTACAGATAGGTTTCTTATGTACAATTGTATGTATGGTGGATGAAAATCCAGAATCGTGGTGCCCAGTCACAGTAGATATATCTATAGCAGAACTCTTGTACCTAGGGCTCTTGAGGAAGAGAGGAATGTTTGTAAGAATCAGAGGAAAAGAGAGTTTCTGTAAGACTGTGACTCCCAGAAATATCATTAGCTGCACCATGAATTCTCATCATCTAGGCTGCCTAAGCACTGTTTTTATTTAGTGAACAATCAAAAATACTTTCCAACTAACCTAAAGGATATCTTACATGAAACAAAGAGAATTTAAAACAAAGAGAATATAAACATGCATATACATACATACATACATATATAACTACATAGTTATAATTATTTCATTGCTGTTTTAAGTTACACAAATATGATTAACATATTTCTTTAATAAAAAGATAAAATCTACTTGTAAAATATAAATGGAACTTCACCCATAAAGAAAATGAGTGATAGAACAGGGTAAAGGAATACTGAGGGGTTCCCGACCCACTCAGAGGAAAAGAGGAAGAGGGATGTAGGAGGAATTGGCATAGGGGCAACCAGGAGTGGGCAGTGAACAGATTGTAAAGTGAAGGAGTAAAATAATAATAATGATAATAATAATAATTTAAAAACAAGAAAATGAGTGATTATTTTCCATGGAATGTTTGACAACTTCTGAGATCTTTTGGTTATACATGAGCACCAAAAGTGATGGACAAATCCTAGTATAATATTCTCTTAATTTAAGTAAAATATACATGAAAACTGGTAAAATTCAAGTTAATATTATTTTACCTTGTTTGTTCTTGGTCATAAATATATGATAATATAATAAATTTTACATTATATTTTGCATGATATATTATTGAGATGAAATGATTTTTTTTAATTTTAACTGGAACTGAAAATTGAAAATTTTTTGTGGTGTTAAGGAATCAAACTCAGGCTTTCTGCATGCTGTGAAGCTATTCTAGTATTTTGTCATGTTGCAAGTTATAACCTAAAGTCTGAAAGACTAAAGAGACATTGAAAATATATTTTAATTTCTTTTGTATAATTAAGAGCATAGGTAGTTTGTCTCTTTGAAAACAGAAAAGAAATTTTCTTGCTCATATCAAAAATTTTCACTGAAAATGTAGCTTGACATGATGTATTGTGAAAAAAAAGAACAAACGTCAAAATAAGAGAATTCTCTTAAAAATTCTGTTAATATATCAATCTCTTTTCTTTAATTCCTTCATATAATAAAATAGTCATTTCTTTGAGAAAGACGAAATCCTGTGTACTGTATTAATGAATGCCTTTTTCACTTGCTGATTCCTCAAGGTGTAGATAAAAGGATTCAGAAGTGGAGCCACTGAGGTGTTGAGCACAGAAATTCCTTTGGAAATAGATATTCTCTGCTTGACCGATGGTTTAACATACATGAAGATGCAGCTGCCATATGAAAGGGATATTACAATCATGTGAGAAGAGCATGTAGAGAAAGCCTTCTTCCTCTGGCTGGCTGAAGGGATTTTTAGAATAGTTATAGCAATATAAGTGTAGGATATGATCACCATTACCAATGTGAATAAGAGTGTCACTAGAGCTGAGACAAATCCCATCGTCTCCAGGAGCTGTGTGTCTGTGCAGGAAAGCTGCAGGAGAGGAGTAGTATCACAATAGAAATGATCAATGATGTTGGAAGTACAGAAGTCAAGATTCAAGCCTAACAGGAGTGGTGGAAAGATGACAAAAAAGCCAGCAAGCCAACAACTGAGGAGCAGCTGCACACAGACTTTATTGTTCATGATGGTCATATAGTGCAGGGGCTTACAGATGGCTACATATCTGTCATAGGACATGGCTGCCAGCAAATAAAATTCTGATGCTCCAAATAGAAAAGCAAAAAACACTTGAGTCAAACAATTACTATAAGAAATAGTTTTGTCCCCAGTTGCCATAGTAACAAGCAATTTGGGGATGCATGTAGTAGTGTAGGAAAACTCTAAGAAAGAAAAATTCCGGAGGAAAAAATACATGGGTGTCTTCAGGTGAGTATCCACCAGGGTGAGTGTGATGATGGTCAGATTGCCAGTGATACTGAGCAGATAGGTAAGAAGCAGGAAGATGAATAACACAACTTTCCACTGTGGGTTATCNTAGTAACAAGCAATTTGGGGATGCATGTAGTAGTGTAGGAAAACTCTAAGAAAGAAAAATTCCGGAGGAAAAAATACATGGGTGTCTTCAGGTGAGTATCCACCAGGGTGAGTGTGATGATGGTCAGATTGCCAGTGATACTGAGCAGATAGGTAAGAAGCAGGAAGATGAATAACACAACTTTCCACTGTGGGTTATCAGTCAAACCTGCTATGATGAAAATTGTCACCCTTGTATGGTTCTCCATTGTGACCCTCTGATTGTTAGCAGGTCTAAATAAAATGTGAGGAAGGAGGTTATGACTACAGAATACATATATATATATATAATGATATGTAATGCTGAAGTACCATCAACATTTAAAAAGCAAGTTTCAGACAGAGCAACATCTCTAAAGAGGGATATACTGGGAAAATAGTTGTTTATACCTTTGTGGTATCTGGGCAAAAGAAAAGATATTAGTTTACCACCCTAATTGTGAATAATTTATATAATGACATTATTTATGTATCTCTTATTCACATGGGGAAATTAAAGAAACAGAGAAATATTTTATTCTTCCTTACTTAAACCTTGAAATTCAGAAGTTATTTTGTTTCTGTTCTTAATTTTGATTGAATTAAACATTAAAAGTTTGCATTCAAATCCAAAGTCACTTGAAACACCTTAGTGTGTATTTTCAGCTTTCCATCTCTCTTTCTTCCTGATCCCCAACACATAAACACATACACACACACACACATACTCACACACACACATATGCACACACACACACACACACACACACAATGCCATCTTCAGATCTTAATATAAAATATTATAATCAATTCTGTTGAAGGATATCAATCTACCATACTTTCATGACTATGGTCTTAAATCAGAAGTCTAATGAAGCATAGGAAGTGCTTTCTTTGCACTTTTAATATATTTCAACTACTTTAAATTCTATTGCTACCCTATACTCTAGGTACCCTCTATTCCAATACTAAGTCAGTGGAAATAGCCTAGTAAAGCCAAAGTTAATAATAAACTGTTGTGTCTCTCTTCTGGGATGGCAGTATTGAGAATGCAACAAGTGTTATAAATTAATATTGGGTACAAAAACACCAAAATGCAAACATAGAAATATGGGGAGGTGGATTTTAGAGGCAGGGGATATCAAGACAAAGACATATGGAAATGTGTTGAATTAAAGATTTTTAGAGATGAATCATGAGCTTGGTAGAAAATGTCAGTGTTTGTGAATCTGAATTATTAAGTAAGAGAAACAAGTATAGAAATTTTCTCTATCATTTACTAGTTCTCATACATTTTCCTTCTTTGACCAAATGTTTAAAACACCAGTGATTTCATATCTATATGGTCTGAAAAGCAGGAGCTGAGTTTCAAAAGCACAATGTATCTTTGTGTAGCATAACATAAGTTTTAGGAGACATGTAAAATCTCTTGATACCCTTCAGGTAAAAAGATGCTAGGGAACCAAGGGCATAGATCAGTATTGCAGTCCTTCTGTAGCCTGTATAATGTCCCAAGTTTGATGTTTCTCATGTATAGAGTGTACACGTACCTCCAGATGGCTTATTAACAAGTAGATAACTATGTAGAATATCTTGACAGTGGTTTTAAGAAATAAAATTGTGCCTTGGGCCAGGAGAAAAGGATTAGTGCCTTCCTCAGCCATCATCAGAAAGGCTTCCTTCTGCAACAGATGAGAGCAAACACAGTGACTCAGAGCCATACATTATTGACAGACCTTGGGACACCCAGCCCTAAATAAGATGTCTGCATCAAATTGTTCCTGGCAGAGCTCAGGAAATCTCAAGAAAGTGGCAATAGAAAGAGGGTAAGAGCCAGAGGAAATGGAGGAAAACAGGAGAACAGGGTTCTTTAAATCAATGAGTACATTTACTCAGAGAAACTCAAGTAGCAAGCAAGCTCAAGCCCTGCAGGAGACTGTACTATGTCATATATATATATATATATATATATATATATATATATATATATATATATATATATATATATATATATATATATATNGAAACTCAAGTAGCAAGCAAGCTCAAGCCCTGCAGGAGACTGTACTATGTCATATATATCTATATATCTATATATCTATATATCTATATATCTCTATCTCTATCTCTATATCTATCTATCTATCTATCTATCTATCTATCTATCTATCTATCTATCTATCTATCTATATATATATATATATATATATATATATATATATTGACTTCAACTGTAGTGTTTTTATAGAATTCCTGAGTGTAGGTACAATGGAGTCTGTTTCTTTTCCCTTCTCTTGGTCTTGTTTCCTTCTGTTTGTTTTGTTCAATCCCAATATGTTACTATTTGTTTTATCTTTTTATATTTTTTTATCATTAAACATCGAAGTTACCCCTTGCCTGAAAGAAATATAATTGCTTGGTTTATTCACAGGAAGCATACTGAAGTTAAGAATTAAAAGTAATGATAGTTCTACAGAAAATTCTTTCCTGAGGAATCTTCATTATCAAACACATAAATAAGTTAATTTTTATGATTTTCATGACAATATTGAAAATACACTCTTTCTTAAGACTATCAAGATGTGGGGGGTGGTGGCAAAGGAATAACTGGAAAGTGGGATATCATGGGATGGGGGTTGTAGGAGGGGGTAACTGAGAAGTATGATATCATTTGAGATGTAAACAAATGGTATAATTAATAATAAATAGAGAAAAAATTTTAAAAGACTATCAAGATGATCACTTGCCATCTCTAAAATATGCATTAATACTAACAAATAAATATTCTAATACTAATATAAATACTAATAGGTATTCAGTGACAAATTAAGCTACTTTTTAATAATATCAAGAGATGTTCAAGGAAAAGAAATCAAGACATTATCATAGACGTAAAATTAAAAAAAAGATACTCCAAGAAGAGGAAGACTTCCAAACAGAAAGAATGTGAGAACATCATGTCCTTTGGAACAAGGAGCAGAGTTGATGCATCCACAGTAACAAGGGCAAGGAAATGTTATTTCTGTAGGACATTCCTTTCACATTCAGATGACTGTGGAGATATTCCTTACAAAGTTCCCAGATTTACACAAATAGCCTTATGACAAGTACAGCTAAAACACAAAAATTAGAAATTAAACACTTAAGAGGATACTTTAGTTGAACTTCAACAGTTGCATTCAAGCACTATTCCTGGACCTACTATGTCAAAATAAAGTTTACACTAGAAATTGAATCTATGAATGAAACTTCATCTAATTATATTAGCAATCATGAGTATCAAATTAATATAAAAAGCTTTCATTTTTAAATTATTATTATTCCATGGTCTTCTTTCATCTTCTTTTCCTCTTGTATAAAATCCAAAATGGTAAATAAAAATATCATGATGCTTAAAGAAATACAATTGACAATAAACATAGCAGAAATTATTATGTTTTAATTTAGCCAACATTAATTATTTTGATCTGTTTAAATTCAAAATAACTTCATCAAAATCTCAAAAAAACAGATATTTACTTGAAGCATAAAAAGATTACCTTAAAGAAATAGATACACAGGCATACTTGAAGAAGGTGATCTGATTCTTTACATTTAACTGTCCTACCATAATGCTGACTTGAGTTCAGGCCCTCTTTGAATTCACCAGACTCACCAGAGTCTACGGTTTGTTTTTGTCACTGACAGAGTACTCGTCTTTGCCTAATGTATTTTAAATCATTTCCTACTCATTACTGACATGACCACAAAATGAATTACTCAACATATTTGAGAGTTTTTCTGATACTGTTGCCTAAATGAAAGAGTCAAAAGGGAATAAACATTCCCACGAGATTCTGAGATCCACATTAACATATCCCAAGAAAATATGAATTTTGATGTTACACAAATATCTTCCTCACACCCCAAAAATGTGTTTAAAAAGATGCTTCTTCAAATACTACTAAATGCAATTTCTCCAAAAACTCCTATGCACATTACCCTAATAAGTGCTCAGGCATTTGAAAGTCCAAACCAAACAAAAACTATTATTTTTATGAAACTTAAGTAAAATTGAGATTCTTTAGGTATCTTTACTCAAGATCAAATAATTTGTAAAGCAACTGGTTTTGTTTTAGCTGATGTTTCTGAAAGCTGGTAGCCTCATCCCAAATCTAGTGGTCCCATAACAAGAGAATCATTGTTCTTCAACTGATGACACAGAGCAGAAGTAAAGGAGCCCTGATAGAGGGAAAGAGTTGTTCTAATTTACCCACTCTTGTGAAAATTGGATTAATTTACGTCAATGATCCAAGCCTATTTCTCTGTCTCACCTCTGAACACCTATGCACTGAGGAAACTAAGTTTCTGACATATGAGCATCAGAAGACCAACTCAAGTAGTAAAAGATTGTGTCCAACTTTCCACCCAATAGTAGACCAAACTGATTTCAGTTTTCACTTAGATCAAAGGATGCATTCCTCTTCTTCTGGAATAGAATCTTACATTTTCAGTATATTTTTGTTGATCTCCCACTTAGTTTTCTCTTGACTACTAACCAGGAAGATGAAGTGAGGAACACCTTACAACTACATTCATGGCCCTCTCTTACTTGTGATTCATGTATCTGGAAAGAATTGTCAACCTGCTGATATTATGGAGAGCTTAACACATCATTCACATTGTTTTCCAGTTCCACAACTATATAAAATCCTTGGGGAAAACACTGATAGTAACATAACTCTTTTTGTGTGTAATACTCTGTTCTGAAACTTCATAGGGATGGAACCATGAGGTGTACCTTATTTTAACCCTCATTATTTTAATTAAATAACATATATTTATCATTCATGTATGCTTCTGCATTCTGTTTTATTTTGTTAGTAAATAGAAAAACTTAATTGTAAATATTTTGAATCTTAAAATAGTACCTTTGATTTATTATACATACAAGAGAAGGCTGTTATAGTTGTAAGCTATCAATATATGTAAGTGGAAGAATAGTTTCACAATCCTATTCAGGAATATAATTTTTATGTTAACTCTCTTGTGTTCTTTAGGTAACTGTCACACAAGTATACAAAATAAACATCTCTACATGGAAGCATGTATCTATGATTCATTAATAATCACATTTGAAGCAAAGTAATAATAAAGATTCTATGTTTTGTATTATTCCTTGATTTAAGCTTTGATTTTTGCCACTCAGTAATCTGTATGACCTAATGCATATTACTTACCTCTCTCTTTCTTTCTTTCTTTCTTTCTTTCTTTCTTTCTTTCTTTCTTTCTTTCTTTCTTTCTCTTTCTTTCTTTCCTTCCTTCCTTCCTTCTTTCCTTCCTTCCTTCCTTCCTTCTTTCCTTCCTTCTTTCCTTCCTTCCTTCCTTTCTTCCTTCCTTCCTTCCTTCCTTCTTTCTCTTTCTTTCTTTCTTTCTTTCTTTCTTTCTTTCTTTCTTTCCTTCTTTTTTCTTTCTTTCTTTCTTTCTTTCTTATTTTTGTCTGCAAAAAGAAACAGCTAAATAATTTCTGTATGTTGATGATTTAATAAATCTAAAATATAGGATATAATTAATCAAAAGTATATCACTTTACAATAGGGATCATCAAGTAGGACTCATCTTTTAAGAATTTCATGTTAAGGATATATCTCTCACTCATTCTCTCTCTCTCTTGCTCTCTCTCTCTCTCTGTCTCTCTGTTTGTTGTCTGGGTGCATTTGAAGACAACCATGAATATGTTTATGAATGCCAGAGTTCAACTCTGTGTGCCTTTATCACTTACCCCTTCATGTTTAATATTAATATATGGATACACTGCATATGTTTATCATTTCACTTATTGAAGAACATATGTATTAATTATGTATTTTGACACTGATGAACCAAATGTCTTCTAATTTCTATGGAGATGTTTATGTATATATTTAAACATTTGGTAAAGAATGGGTGATGTGATATTTATGTTGTATATAGAGACTCCATTTACTTCTGTAAGAAATTACTAAATTGTGGAGAGCAGTGACTACATTATATTCATTTTTAAACCTCTTGGTTTGAATATAAAATATTTTCTGTAGTCTCATGTGTTAAAACCTAAGGTACCCAGACTGTGGTCCATTGTTGAAGTTCTTCTTAACATTAAGAGATAGGTTTCTGATGCAGGTAATAGGTCACTGGAGTGATGTTATTAGGCATATCTTCTGGTGTATAAATGTCTGTATGTGTGTGTCTGTGTGTGTGTGTGGTATGTGTGTGTTATATATGAACATTAATGTACAGGTATGTGTGCCTGTGCAAGTGTGTATAAGCCAGAAGAGAACTTTGGGTGTTCTGGTCCATCACTGTCTCCTGAAGCAGCATCTTGAACTGTATGTAAAGGTAGCAAACCCCAGTGATCCTTCTGCCCTCACACAGTGTTTGTTCCTATGTCCCATTCTGCTATAATGTTCTTTTGACCAAGTGCCCATGGACTAACCCCTTTAAGACTATGAGTTAAAATAAGTGCCATGTCAGTACCAGGCTTATGCTTAGATAGGACATAGTTCATATAGGAGAATCTATCACTCCTCAGCTGCTAAATTAAAACAACTCTAATTATTTTAGTGTTGTATTATGCCCATAATCTAAGTTGCAACCCATCTCTGAGAAGCTTTTGTTTGAAGTAGATGATGATTAAAACAAAGACTGAAACTGGAAAAACTACAGTGAATAAGAGACTACAGATGTTCAGGTATTTCTTTTTTAATGGTCTACTCTTTAGAGTTTCAATTTGAATTTTTGAGCCTTGTTATTGTTCTTCTTTCTGAATCAGGTGGAAAAGCATATTTGTCATAAGGCTTATATTCTAGGTATGGATTTATTAATGTTATTTTTGTAGATATATATTTTTATTACATTTGAAGAATAATGTCACTGAATATGAAGTTCTTGGATGGTAGTTGACTTTCATTTAAAAACACTTTTTTAGATTTATGTATTTTCAGACATGTACATTTTTTAGAAGACACTGGATTTTGTATTGCTCCTTAATTGGCTGAATTTTAGATAGTTCTCGTAAGACAAGAATATCTTCATTTGTTTAGTATAATAAACATGATTTACATCATTGTTATTAAATACACTTCATACTATTAAAAGTTTGAGTCCTACTATCTGGAGATCTATTTTGATTTCTCCTGAGGTTTTCATCTTTGGGAATTTTAATATCCAAGACAATTAGAGTATTATTAAGATCAATATGAGAATCACCATCAATTAGATATTTTATCATTATGTTTATACAGTAATACAAAGGAATTAACTACAAAGTACCTTAGTAAACATGTTAATAGTCATCTATGAAACCAAAAGGAAAAAGCCAAACATTTCTCTAGAGTGCCATGTCCCATTAATCCTACCTAGTACATGGAGAATAATTTAATTTTCTAATACTTGAATTATAAATTTTGGTGGTTAGTAAATTTGGCTAATATATGCAGTGGTGGTAAAGGAATGGAAACAATCTTGACACTCCAAATACTCAGAATTGTCTAAATCATAATTCACTATTGAAATCAGCGTATTTCTTATACTGGGTATTGAATTATAGACTTCTAATGCTATAATCAATAGAAATAAACATCAATTGTCAAGAAGTTTGGTTTTTTTTTTTTTTTACTTCTATACAAAGCAAAAATTTTAGAGCTTTGTTTGCGGAAGGTCTGTGATTTTTGAGGAAAACTAATTTATTTCAGATAATCCCAGAGCAGAGGTCTTATTTCACAGGGAAAATAAATGGATCTTAATTCTAGATGTGTTTCTCTTGGGCTGGTCCTAAGTTAAATGTACTTTTCCTTAGAACGACTCTACCCTGTAGGACAACATTTCTCACCAGACCATTTGCAAGATCTCAAATAGCACAATGGTTAATAGAGACTTAAGCATTCAAATTACCATGAATTTTAAAAGGACCTACACAATGTAGGATTGTTTAACAAGAAAATGACAAATGTATCTTATTTGTCACAGCCTGTCTCCAGTTCTGAGTAGAACAGCTGACAAAAGCCATGACTTGCCATGAATGAAATAATTTCTTTGTTTCTGTTTTTCAAAAGAGAACAGGCACATTCAAACAGTTCTGTTCACACACTGCTTTTCTTATTGTTAAAGACTCGTTTCTGAGCAAGCAATTACCAGGTCAACATTAATATGGCTTTCCTAGTTGTGTTCTAAAACTAAGGAAAAATTGGAACACTGCCTCCCAGAGTCTTTTTCTCTTTATGCTGCTAATTAACAATGAAATGATTTATACAAAATATCAAAGTGGAGTGATAAATTGAGACTACTGTTTGGAAAGGCCAAACAGTAGTCTGGTGGTTAAAATGATGGTCTAACTTGTGGGCTCTAGTTGATTTTTACTAAGAGTTTGAGGATAGTCTTTATGACTGCAAAGATTACTGAAAAGATTTCTTCAAGACAAAATTAAAAACTGTCTTCAATCACGTTTAACATTTCTCTGTACTAGGCAGGGTTTCAACTTCATATTAGTTCCTTAGATATTCTTCCAGCAACTCTCAGACTTTAGGAAGTTGAGTGTTAGAACCCAAAGAAAAGTAGGTGAATTGAGTCCTAATTTTCAGCTGAAGTGTATACAAAGATGAACAGCAGAATGTTGACTGTACACCTACATAGTTTCATCGCTATTCACTGAAGACAATTTTTGGGATTTTTTGGCCTAAAGAATTGGCCTTGGCCAGTTTAATTTCCAAAACATGGTGAAGCAATTGACCATCACTAATTGCTGATTATCAAGCAGATGATATATTTAATTTTTCTTTAAAGTCATAATAGAAAATAAAGACTTTCAGGTACTCTACTTTCTTGTTCTCACTCATACCCATTGAAGTAATGATTCATTCTTCTAGATTGATTATTTAAGAAATGAAATTAGCAGTTATAGAGATAAAGAGGGGAAAGTTGTCCATGAGAAGAGCACAGTGGCCACACTGCTACAAAATCAGAATAGATGCATGGACAAGTATAGGGAACTAAAACATGTAAACTAAAGAATGCAGAAAGCTGTGCTGTTGCATTTTATGAGAGTTCAAAAAGGTGATGTACAAATACCCAGGAGTTTCAGATTGAGATGGATAGTAGCACACAGTGACTAAAATAGTCAGAGGGGACAATTCACTACATATAGTACCCTCTAGTTATATGGGTATGAACATGTGCCTAATGCATTGGTTTAAAGTGATTGATAGTAGTGTTTTAAGATATATACTATTTACAAAAACGGACACAGGAAGAATTGATAGCAGCATATTAATTAATAAATTTTGTTTAATAGAAATTTCTCAAAATTCAGATACAAATTAATAACAAATAGAAAAATATCTATTTTGGGTTACTATCTCCTTCAAAATTTAGAAATTGTAATCCAATAAACCAATTATTAACAAATTATGATATTAAATTACTTTAAATCAATATATTATCTAATTAAGTTAACAAAATTACATATCATCCATTAATATACTTGTACAAAAGAATGATTTCAGCAACATTCCAACCATGTGGCATATTTTATGTCACTCACTATAGACTCTTAAGTGTTTTTCTTGTTAATGCTTCAGCATTCATCATGAGTGATCTTTCATCTTAGGCTATTATTTTCATTTTTTAAAATACTAAATTTTAATTTGTTATGACAACTTCAATTATTTTAAATAATAATTAGCTTTTCTCTGTCCTTTACAATGTACAAAGTAGCCCAATAAATTTTTCAAATCTAGCAAGTTCAGTTGAATCAAACATAAAAAGCTATAAGAAGAGAATTTATCCATACACATAGAGCTTAAGATTCTGGTTTTGAGAAGGTACTCACATTCTAAACTTAGGGAGATGTACTGAGATTATAGATGATGTAAGCATCTGGAGAGAACAACATTAATGTGTCTTAAGTCCTCAATGAATGAAATGGTTCACATCACAACCAATGCAACTGAGAACTGCTGTCTATTTTCCCATTAGTGTTTCAATAGCATGTTATTTATGTCTAAATCTTGTCTCACTGTTTTGTAGAGAGCAAAATCTATGAAGCACATGTTTGAAAGCTTCCTTCACCTGCTGATTCCTTAGGGTGTAAATAAAAGGGTTTAGCAAAGGGGCCACAGAAGTGTTGAGCACAGCTACACCTTTATTTAAAGTCACCCTCTCCTTGGCTGATGTTTTCATGTATATGAAGATACAACTCCCATAAGTAATGGAGACAACAACCATGTGCGAGGAGCAGGTGGAAAAGGCCTTTTTCCTTTGTTGAGCTGAAGGGAACTTTAGGATGGTTTTGATGATGAGTGTGTAGGAGAGAATCACTAAGATCAAGGTGATCACAAGTGTCATAACAGCTAAAGCGAAATCCAATAACTCAATAAAACGGGTGTCTGTGCAAGACAGTTGCAGGAGAGGAGAAGAGTCACACAGGAAGTGGTCTATTGTTTTGGAGGCACAGAAATCCAGTTTGAGTCCCAAGAGCAAAGCTGGAAATACAATTAAGAACCCAGTTACCCAAGAGCTGAGGACCAGTTGGTGGCACACTTTGCTATTCATGATGATGGGGTAGTGCAGTGGTCTGCAGATGGCTACATAACGATCATAGGACATGGCAGCCAGAAGGTGAAACTCTGTACTTCCTAGTAAAAAAAAGAAGAAGAATTGAGCTGCACAAGCATTGTAGGAAATTGTTCTGTCTCCTAAGAGAATGCTTATCAGGAACCTGGGAATGCACACTGTGGTGAAAGCAATTTCTAAGAAAGAGAAATTCCAGAGGAAGAAATACATTGGAGTCTTAAGATGGGGATCCAGTAGGGTGAGGAAGATGATCATGAAGTTGCCCATGAGGCTCAAAATGTAATTGAAAATCAGAAACAGGAAAATTGGAATTTGTAGCTGAGGGTCTGACCAAGCAAAATGAACTCTATCTTCATAGATTGGTTCTTCATTTCTTTTTCATTCTAACAAATCTATAGAAGATATTAAACTAAAATTACATCTAGAAAAACACATTTTGTCTTTCTTGGCCATAGAAACCTAATATTAAGAAGTTTAAGCAATATGTGGATATTTTATGTAGTGAGTTCCAATTCTTCTTATGAACATTTCCTCATCCATATTACTTGACTGACAAGAACTCATATTCTTCTCTTGTGAAGATGTGAGTCAACACCTGTTCTGATTAGTGGAGGCATGTTAGTCATTTGAAACATGGGTTTTCAGTTTCATGAGTGTTCATCTCTATCTTTTTTCAAATATTTTAAAGGACGTAGTTAATAGTGTTGTTGGATCTCAATATCTCAAGTTAGTTTGCACCTAAGTGAGAAAATTATTTTATGAAATACTTATATTCACTGTGGCCTCAAAAGAAAAAAATACTATCCAACTAAACAGGCTTTTACATACAACAGAAGAAAAACTTTTCCAGACATAATTAATTGAAAAGGAAGAATTTCCAAAATAGTGGTCAGGTAAAGATCCATGATGAGGAAGATGATGTCCACACATTCTTAGAACCTTGAAAGTAATTGAAACTAAATTTCAATAGTGTTTCATGAATGCCAATTTCTATAAGAAATGGTGTTTATAAGATATGGTTCTCCAATGCTTCCTTTTGGCTCAAGCAATACTAAATGTGGAAGAAAGATTAGTCATGACAAATAACAGTTCTATCTAATGACTGCTGAAATTAGACAACCTAACAGAATAGTAATGTTTAAATATCAGGAGTCTTTGCAATTAATGAATAGAAATACTTGGTTTTGTTTGAACTATAAAAATAAAAATTACTCTTATCCATATTCTGCATCTGTTTCATGGGGTAGAAGACTTTAAAGATAAAAACTACTTTCAGATTTTGTTTGAGATGGGAGATGAATTGAAGACAGATTTTAGATGATGTGGCTCTGAAATTTCAGTTGCATCAAGACTTTAAACAGGCTTTGTAAGAGGAGACTTACTAAAAGCCAAGTTGCACACATTTCTTCTAATAAGATTTAAGAAACTGTCTAGGGACATTCTCTTCCTGGGTTACTTTTACTTTTTAAAATAGTTAAAATTGAAATTTAAATGGATGCTATGTAAGATCATGTTTTTTACATTAAGGACATTAAGAGAAATATTTCAATGATTTCAACTTCTAATGCAAGTAATATTTTTTAGAAGCAAAACACATGAAAATACAAAGAGCCAAACAAAGCAAAGCGCCTGTCCAGGTTAGTAACATGAGGTTTTAAAAGGAACTACCCAATATGTGTAGAAATAAGCTGAAGAATTAGGCGATATTCTAAACAGGCAAATCAAAGAACAGTAATAGTTCAAACTTTATTTACTGAAGATATAATCCATATTCCTCCTGTGTGTTATAAAACTATTGAATGCAGAATGCCCAGTTCACAGATACATGTTAGATGACTGTGAAATATTACAAATGTTCCCATTTACACAAGTCATCCCAATGACAACATTGGTACAAACACACCATCATGGAATGGAATTTCATTGCACTAAACCACTGATATATCCTATCTCAACAATCACATTTATATTTAGTCTCATGCTTAAAAACTGACCCTGTAGAATAAAATGGCACAGCCTAATAAATGCAATTATGTTTAGTTTGCTCAATAAAATAATAGAATATTAAAAATTCAATGTTTCTATTTATAGCATGATTGTATTGACAACTAATGAAATATAAATATTTCACAAATGAAATATAAATAGTAGAAGCACCAACCTTTTTAGTGTTCAGCAGATTTCTTAATAGGCTCTCTGCCCAGATTTAAGCATGTTCTCTGCATTTCAAACAGATCATCATCCTTCTGAATACAAAGCACAAATAATCCATCCTTCTACACATACATCTCATTCTATCATTAAACACATGCTCAATAAATGTTCTCTTAGAAATATTTATGACTAATTTATTTCACATTTATATGGAAAATCTATCACATCACTCTCTAGTCTAAAGTTTAGAGCAGTTCAACTTTTATAAACCTTGCTGAATGTAACATACAGTGTTATATAGAATTTTACTGTCTAATGAGACCATGGAGTTTTGTTTCTTATTGTCCTATAAGAAAATCTCAACAGAATAGAGAATTCTTGGTGTAACTAGGATCCAAGTGCATGATTTCCTGTGGGATTCACCAATTGTTTAATACACAAATGCTTTTTATAAAAATAAATATCTAAACACACACACACACACACACACACACACACACNTGGACATAGTACTACCGGAAGATCCTGCAATACCTCTACTGGGCATATATCCAGAAGATATTCCATCTGGTAACAAGGACACATGTTCCACTATGTTCATAGCAGCCTTATTCATAATAGCCAGAAACTGGAAAGAACCCAGATGTCCCTCAACAGAGGAATGGATACAAAAAAATTTGGTATATTTACACAATGGAGTTCTACTCAGCTATTAAAAACAATAAATATATGAAATTCCTAGGCAAATGGATGGATCTGGAGGCCATCATCCTGAGTGAAGTAACCCATTCACAAAAGAACTCACATAACATGTACTCACTGATATGTGGATATTAGCCCAGAAACCTAGACTACCCAAGGTTATAACTTCTTAGCACATCATGAAACCTCCTCCAAAATTGATCATATACTCTATCACAAAGCAAGCCTCAAAAGATAACAGAGTTGAAATAACTTCTTGCATCTTATCAGGCTACTGTGGATTAAATCTGGACCTCAACAAAAACAGAAACAACAGAAAGCCTATAAACTCATGGAAACAGGACAATTCTCTACTCAATGATCACTAGTTCAGAGAAAAAAATAAAGAAATTAAAGACTTTCCATAGTTCACTGAAAACAGCAGTACATTATACCCAAACTTCTAGCACACAAAGCAGTGCTAATAGGAAAGTTCATAGAACTAAATGCCTTCATAAAGACATTAGAGAGTTCTCATGCTAGCAACAATAAATAAAGTAGAAGGCAGGAAATTATAAAATTTGGAGATGAAAGCAATAATTAGAAACAAGGATAACAATACAAAGAATTAAGGAAACCAAGATCTGGTTCTTGGAGAAAATCAACAAGATAGACAAACTCTCAGCCAAAATAACTAAAAAGAAGAGAGACAGTATCCAATTGGACAAAATCAGAAGGAAAAAGCAACCATAACAACACACACTGAAGAAATTCAAAGAATCTTTGAGTCTTAGTTCAAAAGCCTATACTCCACAAATTGGGGAAATCTGAATGAAATGGATGATTTTCTAGACAGATAAAACTTGCCAAAGTTAACTCAAGACCAGGCAACAAAACCACAAACAAAACAAAGCAAAGCAAAGCAAAACAAAAGAGTCAGATGGTTGTAGCAAAGAATTCTTCCAGACTTTCAAAGAGAAGCTAATAAATTATTTCATTAAATGGAAACAGATGTTAACATTGTAAACCTTATTCTATAAGGCCACAGTCAGCCCTGATATCTAAACCACACAGACTGAAAAATGAAAGTGAATTATAGATTAATTTCTTTTACGAACATTGATAGTAGGATCAACATAATACAAATGGCCATCTTTAAAAAGCAATCTACAGATTCAGTTAAATTCCAATCAAAATTCCAGCACAATTCTTTACAGACCTTGAAAGATCAATTCTCAATTTCATAAGGAAAACCAAAAACCCAGTATAGCTACATCATTCTTATACAGTCAGAGAACTTCTGGAGGCATCACTGTTTTTGATTTCAAGCTGTACTACAGAGCAATAGTAGAAAAACCCTGATTATTGTGTAATACATTAAGTCAAATAAAAAAAAATCAGGCTTGTAGGGAATCCCATAGAAGATAAAAATTGCTTTGATCATCCCTTCCTTTCCTCCAGTCAAGATTGTGTGGCACACAAAAGTGTGCATTATCTTGTTATTTCCTTTTTAACAACAAGGATCATGCTGCATAGAAGCAGTGAATTATATATATATATATATATATATATATATATATATATATATATATATATATATATATATATATATATATATACAAAGCAGTCACTATCCCTGCTACAGATTAGGATCCTGAATTCTGGTTCAAAACCAAGGGCATTATATTTCTTAGAAATCATTAACACACTTGGTGATTCAATCCTGGCAATTGGTAGTTGTCTTTTAACTTTAGCATTTTACTGCTTAAATGTTAACAGGGAAAGGCAAGACTAGCTTGATATTTGGAGTAAGTTGGTTGATTGCATTGTGCCTAATAGAGAAATACTAACTATTTGTGATGATAAAAATGCTGCTGAAAAAAAAAAAAACTCTATGGTATTGGCATAAAAACAGACAGGCTGATCAATGGAATAGAATAGAAGAACCTGAAATGCATCCACACAATTGCAAATACTTGATTTTCACAAAGAACCCAGAAGCATACAATAGAAAACAGAAAATATCTTTAAAAAATGGTGCTGTTCTAACTGGATGTCTGCATGTAGAAGAGGCCACATAGATCCATATTTATTACTGTGCACAAAACTAAAGTTTAGGTGAATCAAAGTCCTCAAAATAAAATAGGATACACTAAATCTCATAAAAGAGAAAGTGGGGAATAATCTTGAACTCATTGATACAGGAGGCAACTTCCTGAACAGAGCACCAATAGTTCAATCACTATGATCAACAATTAATGAATGGGACTTCACGAACCTGAAAAGTTTCTGTAAAGCTAAGGACAGTGTCAACAGGATAAAATAGCAGAATACAGATTGGGAAAAGATCTTTACCAACCCTACATCTGGCAGAGATGAAGTGGTTACTTTCTGTAGTCAGGTGGACTTCCAGTGGCAAAAGGGTGACATCAATTCACCCACTAAACCTCAACTCAAAAATGTGTCCTGATGACTAGAATCATAGGGATAAAGGTGGTACAGAGACTAGTGGATAGGTCAACCATGACTGGCCCAACTAGTGACACATAAGCATGCAGAAAGGATCCTAACTGCAAGCATAACTGTCTCCTGAGAGGCTTCATCTAGCAACTGGTGGAAATAGAGGCAGAGTCCCTCAGACAAACATCTGGGTAGCTTTGGGAGTCATGTGGAAGAGTGGAGCATATGATTGAGCCAGCCTGAAGTGTCAGGGATACCACAACCAGACCTACAGAGTCAACTTATCATGGAGCCACACAGACTGAACTACCAACCAAGGATTATGCTAGCACACCTACACATTTGTAACAGACATGCAGCAAGGTCTTCATGTGGTTCCCCTAACAATTGTAGCAGGAACTGTCTCTGACTCTATTGTCTGACGTTGGATCCCCTTAATCTAGATGGACTGACTGTGAGGGCCTAAGTAGGAGAGGATATGCTTAATCCTGCTTGATGTACCAAATCCAGGTGTTTCCCAAGGAGAGCTTCACTTTCTCAGAGAAAATGTGGAGATGTTAATGGGGTGAGGAATTTATGAAAGTGGGACTGGAAATTTGTGAAAGTAGGACTAGGAGGGGAGAAGGGAGGGGGCATTGCTGGGATGTAAAGTGAATAAAAAATTAATGAAAACATTTTCAAATAAAAACAAAAGAAAACAACAGCAGCTATCCCCTCAAACCCAACTATTTCTGTAATTTTGGAGACTTATGCTATTTGTCTTTAGCAATTATATGCAGTATAGACATCATTACATACACAGAAAATGATTTTAGTGTAAAATTTTGAGTTTCTCTCTCTTTAGTTGTTTTTTTTTTTTTTACATGTCCAATTATGTAATCTGTTAGAAACCATTTAGGAAATACTAAGGAAAACAAGTAAATTGCTGTTGCATGGCTGCAATGGGTAAACTCTGAATTACAGAGCCTTCAAACCATTCATCTGAGGACTGATTTTTGTTTTTGATTGAAAATCAAATGTCACTTCTTTCCTCTCATATGTGGATTCTACCTTCAAAATTTTAGATTTGTCTGTTCAAGTTGAAGTTTATGCCTATACATTTTAGAGAGTTAGAATAGAACCATGGGAGGGACAGAGATGGCAGGATATGGAAAGTTGGAGGACATCATGAATTTTGCAGGCAAATGGATGGAACAAGAAAAAAAATCATCCTGAACAAGGTAACCCAGATGCGAAAAGACATGCATGGTATGTACTCACTGATAAGTGAATATTAGCCAAAAAATTACAGAATATCCAGGATACAACTCACAGATGACATGAAGCTTAACAAGAAGAAAGCCCAAGTAAGGATGCTTCAATTCCACTTAGAAGTGAGGGGGGACAAAATAATCACAGGAGGCAGAGGGAGGGAGGGAGAAACATGGGTTGGAGAGGGAAACAGAATCAGGATTAGGTATGCGGGAAGACAGGAGAGAAGCCAAGAGGGCCAGGAGAATGAATGGAAATATGTATCAGTGAGGAGTGGGGTCAGAGGAAACATTGAGAAAGTCCCAGAGACCTGGGGTATGAGAGGTTCCAATGGCTCAATCAATGATGACCTGAGCTTAAATGCCCAAGAGTGGGGAGATAGAACTTGAAGAGACCATGTAGTAGATAGACATGGCCCTTAGTTGAGGCATGGGGCCAACCATCCATCTTCAAATTTTTTGACATAGAATTGTTGCTGTGTAAAGGAAATAAAAGGGAAAACAAATGGAGGAGAGAATGAAGGAAAGGCCATCTGGTGACTGGCCCAACTTGAGATACATCCCATGGTCAGGGACCAAACCCTGACACTGTTACTGATACCATGTTGTGCAGACAGGTACCTAGCATGGATGTCCTCTGAGAGGCTCTACCAGCAGCTGACTGCTATAGATACAGATACTCACAGCCAATCATTGAACTGAGGTCAGGGACCCCTATAGAAGAATTAGAGGAAGGACAGAGGTGCTGAAGGGGATAGTGACCCCACAGGAAGAACAGTAATAACAACTAACCAGTAACCTTCAGAGCTGCCAGAGACTAAGCCACCAACCAAAAAGCATACATAGGCAATCTGAGGCCCTCAGAACATACATAGCAGAAGACTGCCTTGTTTGGCCTGAGTGGGAAAGGATGTTCCCTATCATATTGAAACTTCATGACCCAGTGAAGGATGATGCTTTTGGGGGGAGTGAGGTGGTATGTTGGAGACCATAAGCCAGAGCTCCCCTCCCTTCCTGAGGGAACTTCTGACCTTTTGCAAGGACAGCTGACAGCACACCAATGAGATGTTGGAGATTGACGCTGAGTCATAATCCAGAGCTCCCCTCCCTTTCTGAGGAACTTCCAACCTTTTGCAAGGACATCTGACAGCACAACAAGATCAGATAATAGTACTGCAAACTTTCCAGGTAAACCAGAGGATGTTCCCTGCCCCCAGGCTGAGGCACAGGCCGGCTCCTTCCTCCTACTTATTGGATTTTATACTTTAACCTTGCTCGCAATAAACAGAACTCGATAGAAACTTCTACCTGGTCTCTCTCCTCCTTTCTCACCCATTTCTCTTTCAGGCATGCTCCCCCTCGGACCCCTCAAATAACTGGGTCGTGGGTGGGACAAGTGGTGCCCAATGTCGGACCAAGGTACGGACCCTCGCCGGATGGAGCCCATTTTCCAGAGAAGGTTGCTGCAACTAAGAAGCAGTTTTGAGGAGCGCTCTCACCACTCATGTGAGAGAGAGTCGTCATTGGTAAGTTGACATTTCTCCATTCCATAGAAATGGGCCAAAGAGGCATGCTTCATTAAGGATCTCAAAGCCTCTCTCAGGGAAAGAGGAGTTAGAGCTAAAAAGAAAGAAAACTTTAACAAATTTTTTTATCTTTGTGTCCCAAGTCTGGAGCTCTGCAGTCTGGGTGGCCTTCCTTTGGTTCTTTTTAGAGGGTCAGGTAGACTCAGGTGACTGCAGGAGGAGAGTGCTGTGAACAGCAAGTGATGCTAGCATCCTCTCTGGCTACTACTGGAGGAATGCTTGGTTCTAGGTCTCATAGGTAGGATATCTGGGTCCCTTTTGGACATCTAATTCTCTTTCCTTTCTGTCTATTGTCTGTCCTTGGCATGCCAATCCGTCCATATTCGTCAAAACTGTTTTATGTTAAGTCCCTGCTTTCGGTTTGTGGTTTCATTGATTGTTTGTTGTTCTGTGTTTCATGTTCAAACAAACAAACAAACAAACAAAAAACGGTTAAAACTATCTGCTGGTTGTTCAGCCCTTGATTTAGTGTTAACTCATTTCAAAGAGAGAGAGAGAGAGAGAGAGAGAGAGAGAGAGAGAGAAATAGACAGTATCAATTGGTCATTGGAGCCCTGCACCTATAATTAGAAATCTAGTGTGGCAGGAGAAGCCCTATTATGAGCTTCTCTGAAAAGCTGTTCTTAAAGGGACCAGCAGCTTCTCAAGTTCTATGGTAAGGGAACTGATGGCTGTTTCTCCTAGAATAATCTCTATGACTATGATTATTGGGTTCAACAGGTAATAAGATGCTCCTCTCTAGAAATTACATTAAGAAAAATTAAGAATTTTGTTTGGTTTAAATAAGCAAATGTATGCAGCCATTTCATTTTTGTTTCTGAATAGTTTTAAAGGTATAAATATGTTTTATATGTCTTGGTTATAGATTATTAACTCATAAGTTATTAATTCTGATTAAAAATTTGTAACATTGGTAATGTAATTCTTATCCTAGAAACCAGACTTATAAAAGATAGGATTTAGGGCAGTGTCTTTTTGAGGTATTGGAGGCTGCACCATCTTGGTGTTTTTTGGATAGACTGGATTGTTAGATGTTGAATTTTGCTTTCCAAAGTTCTGTGTGCTCTGGGCCACTATCTCAGAATGACCTAGGCTTGCTAACTACAGTTCAAAAGTAGGGAGACACTTAAAAACGTTAAAGTGAAAGTAATGTTTTGGGTGTTGATTTTTAAAGAGAATGGATTGTTTACACTGTTAAAATTGCATTTTGCTTCCCAAAATTGTGATTGTGCTCTGGTATTAAAAGAGAAACTTAAGAATTATGGTTAAACTGCCAGTGTTCCATTGGCTGAAGTCTGCAGTTTGAGTATAGGCTCAGGATTCTGACTCACACATATTTGTAATTGAGAAAAAATTCAGCAGGTAGAGATTGTTGTAGGGTTTGCGAAAGGTTAATGAGACTATGGAACTTGTAGAGGCATTGCAATGTGGCCTGCCTACTCTATATAGAATGATTATGGATTTGGAGGATTGTTCTTTATTTCTTTGCACCCTAAAGTTTTGCCTCAAGGAATGGCTAATAGCCCTACATTATGTTAAAAAAAAAAAAAAAAAAAAATTGTCTCTGCTTCAATACAAGATGCTAGGACTTTGAATCTTCCAGTGTATATTATTGATTATATAGGATTTTATTAGCTAATTCTTCTGATAGAATTTTACTACAAGGCTTTGCTCTTACACAATAAGCTTTAAAATTTTGGAGTAGTTGCTGCTCCAGAAAAGGTTCAAATGCAAATTCTTTTTTCAATATTTGGGACATCAGTTGTACCCTAAACAAATTGTAGCACAGAAAATTCAAATTTTACTTACTCTAAATGATTTTCAAAAGTTATTAGGAGGTATTAATTGGCTGAGATCTCATCTTGAGCTTACTACAGGAGAACTTAAACTTCTGTTTGATACCCTCAAGGGGAGTGCTAATCCTAATTCCTCTGGACAATTAACTGATGAGGGACGAATAGCTTTGCAGAAAGCAGAGGAAGCTATTAGCCAGCAACTGATACTTTATAAAGACTATGATCAATTGTTGCTGCTTGCATTACTGCTACAACTCATGTGCCCAAAGCAGTCCTTTGGCAAAAGGGACCGTTAATGTGGATTCATTTTTCTTCATCTCCAAAGAAAGTTTTAACACCTTATTATGAGGCAGTTGCTGTGTTAATACAGAGTTGTAGGATGGACTCATGGAAATATTCTGGGAAAGAACCTGATGAAATATTTATCCCTTATTCCAAACAGCAATTAAATTTGTTATTGAAAAATACTGATATTTGGCCTATTGCATGTGCAAATTTTTTAGGCAAAATTGATAATCATTATCCAAAAGACAAATTGTTACAATTTGCCTCTATGCATGCTTTTGTATTCCCTGTAAACTTATGCATGCAGCCCATAGAGAACGCACTTATTGTATTTATAGATGGTCCATCTAATGGGAAGGCAGCAAATGTGATTGGATCACATGTTCATTCTCTTGAATTTCCCCCTGCTTCAGCACAAATAATTGAACTACGTGCTGTAACTGCTGTTTTTGAAATACTGAAAAGTCAAGCTTTTAATTTGTATACTGACAGCCAATATATAGCTCATGGTTTACAACTTCTTTAAACCATTCCTTTTTTAGATACTGCTAATTCTGAAATTTTTCAATTGTTTATGCAAATACAAGTAAATTTAAGAGAACGTACAGTTCCTTATTTTGTAGGTCATTTAAGAGCTCATACTGGATTGCCTAGACCCCTTAGTGAGGGCAATGCCACAGCAAATTTGTATACCAGGAAGGTAATAGGCCTTACACAGGAACAATTGGCCAATCTCATTCTTTACATCATCAAAATAGTAATAGCTTGAGACAACAATTTGGTATTTCTAGAGAATGTGCACATCAGATTATAAAGACTTGCCCTGATTGTCCTCAATTTCTACCTGTACCAAGTAATGGTGTTAATCTTCGAGGACTTATACCTAATCAATTATGGCAAATGGATGTTACTCATATGTTTTTATTTTGCAAAATTAAAATATGTACATGTGACTTGACACCTTTTCAGGCTTTCTGGTTGCAGCTGCTTTAACAGGAGAAGCAACTAAAAATGTAATTAGTCATTGCTTATATTGTTTCTTTATGCTGGTTGTTCCAAATCAGATTAAAACAGATAATGGAAATGGCTATTACAATCAAGCATTTGAGACTTTCTGTCAACAATTTAACATTACCCGTGTTACTGAAATTCCTTATAATCCTCAAGCACAAAGTATTAAAAAACATGTATTGTGGAACTATCTTCATAAAATAAAAAAGGGGGAGTTATATCCCCATACATCACAATTTTTCCCTGTACACCACAAATTTATTTAAATCATGTTCTTTTTATTTTAAACTTTTTAAAATTTGGATGCCAAGGAACTGTCTGAGTGTCTATGCCACCCTAGAACCAGGCATACTTATGCCTAGGTAAAATGAACCCCCCCCCGAAGGTGTTTAATTGTGCTTAATTACTGGAAAGATGTTCCTTCCATGGGTATTCCTGTGCCTTGCAGTTGCAGATGCTACCTCTCCACATCAGGTTTTTAATTTCACCTGGGTAGTTGTTAATGAGGCTGGAGATGTAGCCTTTGCTACCTCTCATATTGGGGCATCTCCCTCTGGCCCGTTTTGACCCCTGATTTGTGTAAATTGGCTTCAGGAGGGAATCCATATTGGAGCCTCCTTGATAAATATCTATTCTTAGATAAAGCACCTCATGAATATGGCTTTAATGAACATCTTGTTGGATGTGATACAGTCCATTGGTCCATTGATGCACCAACAATAGGGAAACAGACTTCTACGTCTGTCCTGGAGCCTGTAGAGATAGATCCTTGAATGATAAATGTGGCTATAGGGATTCCTTTTGTTGTGCATTCTGGGGGTGTGAGACTACCAGAGAAGCATATTGGAGCCCTACTTCTGCCTGGGATTATATTCAGGTCAAAAAGGGATGGAAGAATTATCACAGAAACAACTCCCTGACGGCTGAATGCTGATATTCCCAAAATAACAAAGGGTGGTGTAACCCCCTCGAGGTATCATTTACTGAAGCTAGAAAAAAGATTTCCTTGAAAGATTGGGCTTGAGGGTTTGAATGGGGCCTTCGCATGTATGTTAATAATACAAATCCTAGATTAACCTTTAAAATAAAATTGCTCAAAAGCATCCCCAACCAAAAGCTGGTTGTCATAGGACCCAAGCCTATGCTTTACCCCGAGGTTCCTAAAGAACCTGTGGCCCCTAAAGGGACTATTTCATCTTATACTGATGTTATGGACCCTAATGATACTTATTTTGCCTGCTCTTCAGGTTTAACTACCTTTATAGTTACTTCCACCTTTTTAAAAGACAGAGAATATTGTGTTTTGATTAAATTGCTTCCCTGCTTGACACATTCTGGGAGAGAGGGTCCACACTTCCATCGAGGCACAGGAGAAAGCCTATCACAGTTGTCACCCTTGAGGTTCTCCTTGGATTAGAAGCTGTGGGGGCAGGAACAGGGATTGCCTCCTTAGTGACCTCCAACCAACAGTATATCCAAATTAGTATGGCTGTAGATAGAGATCTTCAGGAGGTGCAGGCTGGGTTAAAGAACATTAAAGATTCTGTTACTTTACTTTCTGAGGTAGTGTTGCAAAATAGAAGGGGGTTAGGTTTACTTTTCCTCCAACAAGGAGGACTGTGTGCTGCTTTAAAAGAGAAATGCTATTTTTTTTCATTAACTCATTAAATTTTTATTTTTATTTTATTTTTTTCCAATTTTTTTATTAGATATTTTCTTAATTTACATTTCAAATGCTATTCCGAAAGTCCCCCCCTCCCCCATCCCCGCTCCCCTGTCCACCCACTCCCACTTCTTGGCCCTGGCGTTCCTCTGTATTGGGGCATATAAAGATTGCAGTACAAAGGGGCCTCTCTTCCCAATGATGACTGAATAGGCCATCATCTGCTACACATGGAGCTAGAGACACGGGTTCTGGGAGTTCTGGTTAGTTCATATTGTTGATCCTCTTCTAGGGTTGCGGACCCCTTCAGCTCCTGGGGTTCTATTTGCAAAACACAAGAACATCAAGAAAGAAGACCAGCTCGTGGATACTTCATTCCTCCTGTGAAGAGGAAACAAAATACCCATGAAAGGAGTTACAGAGACAAAGTTTAGAGCTAAGATGAAAGGATGGACCATACAGAGACTACCCCACCA
>CACVCL010029375.1:0-73148 GCA_902729485.2 Mus minutoides | reverse complement strand
GAGAAAGTACCCAAGGAGCTGAAGGGGTCTTCAACCCTAAAGGTGGAAGAATAACCATGAACTAACTAGTACCCCCTGGGCTCGTGTCTCTAGCTGCATATATAGAAGAGGATGGCCTAGTTGGCCATCAGTGGGAAGAGAGGCCCCTTGGTTATGCAGACTTTATAAGCCCCAATACAGGGGAACGCTGGGGCCAAGGGGTGGGAGCGGTTGGGTAGGGGAGCAGGGCCGGGAGGGGGGAGGGTATAGGGAACTTTTTGGATAACACTTGAAATGTAAATGAAGAAAATATCTAATAAAAGTTGAAAAACAAAACAAAACAAAACAAAACAAAAAAATTAGCATATTAAAATGTCAAATTTAAATTTCTGAATGTAGAATAATAAATGTAGTGGTACCTTATGACAATTCTAAGCTTATTCTCAAGCTATAAGGCCATACTGATAATTCATTCTCGCATGTATGTATGTACATCTATTGCCTCAAATATTTTCACTGTAAAATCAAACCCTCAAATCAAGATTATTTGGAGAAATAATAGGTCATGTGGTAGACATGGGCCTAGATTCTGACGCTACTCTTGTATTTTGAAGGCAGGAACTAAGTAGATGGCAAGGTTGATTTCTTTTGCTGCAATAAGTTGATGTTCAAGCAAATGACAGCAGTTTTGTTATATATGGATGGATAGACCATGATACAACCAAAAAAAACAAAGCACTTGAAAATGTAATATGCTAGTCTATTTAGGTACCATTCTGCTATTCATGTGTGATACCCATCAAGTCATCAATAATAAGATGATAATTTGAGATATGTATGTCAAAATAAAAATAAACCAATCTATTTTTACATACCAAACTGGCAATAATTCAACAAAAGTAACAGCAATAACAAAGTTGGGAACTTGAGCTCACAGGAGCTTTGCTATAGGGCAACACAGCAGCATTTGCCTCCTTGGAGATGCATACACTTGGTTACCATGCATTTCCTTTTCAGGAATTCTTACTGAGTAACTTGTGACAACTGTATGCAGAACACGGTACTGGAATAATATATAGCTCATTAAATAACCACAAGCTTCTATATTTTGTGTGTATTGCATGTGCCATGGCGAGCGTGGGGAGGTCTGCTGAGCATTTGGGTCCTAGGGATTGAACTCAGGTCACACTTGGCTGCAGGTGTCTTTACTTGGTGTACTTTCTTGCTAGCCATAAAATACTCCATTTGGTTTTTGAGAAAGTCTGTATAGTCCCGGCTAGCCTGGAACTTTTAATCTTCCTGCCCTGGCTTATATGCTAGGGTTATAAGCAAACATTAGCACATCTGGCTACACAATACATTTAAAAGAAGACATTTATTGTTAGCAGCATCCAGGCATGATTTAATAATTTGCAACTCAATTCTTGAATTGCAATATTATTGGAAATTTGAATTATGTGTCTTTGCCCAAAATTGATGGGACAAACACCTTTATTCATTTATTGCCTATCTCAGTTATAGTTCAGGTGACTAAAGAGATAAGGCAGCAGTTCTTTTTATTAAAGAACTATCCCAACTAATACTATGTAGAGGAGCAGAAGACAAAGTCAACAGTGCCACTCCTCCTGTGATGACTATTCCTGGTTGCCTACTCCTACTGTGATGGCTGTTCCTGGTTGACAGTGTAACTACACCTATAATGGATCCAGATCTTGATGCTGGAAGACACAGACTGACCCAGATCTTGAAATGGGATGACACAGGCTTTTGATCCAGATATTGAGGCATAGTGGCCAAGAAAAGTTAGGTCAAGGCAAGGTAATACATGGCTCAGGAAACTGGGGCAAGCAAGCAGATCTCGGAGTTCAAGGCCAGCCTGGGACAGAGCAAACTCCAAATCCTGGCATGGTGGTACACACCTTTAGCCTGGACCATACCTTCTGCTGGAGGCCTACATCAAGCATAAAGACATTGGAAGAAGGAAGAATCACTCTTCTTTGCCTGGCCAGCACATCTGTTGAGACCTACTTCTTTAGGGCTCCAGCTTATACAGAAGTCTGGCTGAAACAACTTGCCAAGTGGAACTGAGCAACTACTACATTATTGGACTTTCCATTCACAGCTGCCCATTGTTGCGTTAGTTGAACTGTAGACTGTAAGTCATTACAATAAACTCCTTTAATATAAAGACATTCCTTGAGTTCTGTGACTCTAAAGAACCCTAATGCACCTACTGAAACAATAGCTTTGACAATGACCATCATGATTCCTTAGAACCATGGCAGGAGTATAATAATCTGTGCTCAGGAGAGTTGAAAACAGTGTTCACTTTTAACATCAGAATAGAGAAAAAAAAGTATTCATCTTCTTAATGAGCTAAAACACAGACTACGTCCAGGATATGGTCAGGAATTCAAACCTAACTATGGAAACATAAGAACAGAGTAACATAGAAAGTAATACCATGGGGACAGAATATTTCTGTAAACTGATAGCATTTCTTTTTTGTCTGTGTGGTATTCTGTTAAGTTCCTGATTTGATAAAGAGTAAAATTCAGAAGCATATAGGGATATTCTGCATAATGACTACATATTTGATACTAAATCATTATAAAACATTTTGATTTCAGAATAATCTATTGATGGAAATACAAAAAAAAATATTCTTGGGACTGAAGACATGGCTCAACTGGTCAACAGCACTTGCTGCTCTTTCAGAGAACCAGGGTTCAAGTCTGGATGGTGGCTTATAATCATCTCAGCTTCAGGTTCTAGTGCTCTCTTCTAGCCTCAGGTGGCATGCATTAGGTGCATGACATACATGTAGACAAAACTCTTATACATACAAAATAAAAAGAAATAAGCCTTTAAAAAGACCCATATCTTATCATTTAGAAATATACATTCAAGTACTATCAAATGAAACGATAAGTTTGTAAATTAAAAAAAAAGTTTTCTGGGGTAAAGGATATATGGGTGGTATGTGTGCAGCATTTATAATTATTAAAGATAAGTGTTGGTTAAATGTGGACATATTATAGTATTTTATGTTTTAAATTTTTCTGCAATAAAAAATTCTCAGACCTGAAGAAGCAGCTCAGTGGTAGAGTACTGACCAGCAAGTGTACTACATTCAACAAAAGTTCCTAAATGCCATTTTTCAGTCTACAAGCTAAATGTCTTTTCAATCATTAATTTTACTAATAAAAATATTTAAATTTAAAGGAAAAGAAATATTGAGCAACATGTATTCAAATTAACAAAAATTTCTAAACAGTGGGGACATAATTGCAAGGTACTTAACACATAACAAAAGCTGTAAGAACTAAGGTCATATTTATCACACTAAATCTTATCACACTGACTTCTTATTCAGGATGTCAAACTTTTGCTACTTATTTTATATCATAACTTTTAAAAGTTTGTTCATAGCATATAAAAATTAAGAAATGATTCTTAAGATGATATAAAATTCCATAATTTTTAGGCAGATCAAAGCGAATATTTCATTTCTGTGCAACTCACCTGCTGTAAAATCTTCAGTCAGATCAATAAATGCATGGGAATGTGGATCTCGCATTTTACTCTTAGTGGTCAAGGCAGGATGCCATGATAAATCTCTAAAATAAAAAGCCACAATTTTCTTAGGATGAGTATCAAATAAATATTGTTTTAAATATAAAATATTGGTTATATAATAATTTTAAAATTATTTTATTAGGCTATATTATAAAATTGACATTTTTAAGTGTATATAATCCAATGGGTTTTAGTGTGTTCACAGTGTAAAATCATTGCTTCTCTCAAAATCCTAAACATTTTCTTCTGAAAAAGAAAATTTCCAATGTATTAGTCACTCCTCATTTCCTTCCTTTGGCAATTACAAATTTGGCACCTTAGTATTTTGCAGTTCAGGTCACATCATATAAATGTACACACAGCATTCAGTACTTTACATGCAGCCTCTCTCACTACATTTTCAAGTTCATTCAAAATGAAACACGCATTAATCAGAACCACATTCTTAGACTGGACATGGCTATATTTGGGAGGCAGAGATAGACAGGTCTCTGAGTTGAAGGCCAGCTTGGTGCTACTCAGTTGGACCCTGTTTTAAAAATCAAAACCAAAATTCCAACTCAATTCTTCACAGAGTTAGAATGAACAATTTGCAAATTCATCTGGAATAACAAAAAGCCTAGAATAGCAAAAACTATTCTCAACAATAAAAGAACCTCTGGGGTAATCACTATGCCTGACCTCAAGCTGTAATACAGAGCAATTGTGGTAAAAACTTCATGGTACTGGTACAGCGATAGACAGGTAGATCAATGGAATAGAATTGAAGACCCAGAAATGAACCCACACACCTGTGGTCACTTGATCTTTGACAAAAGAGCTAAAACCATCCAGTGGAAAAAAGATAGCCTTTTCAACAAATGGTGCTGGCTCAACTGGCGGTTATCATGTAGAAGAATGTGAATTGATCCATATTTATCTCCTTGTACAAAGCTCAAGTCTAAGTGGATCAAAGAACTCCACATAAAACCAGAGACACTAAAATTTATAGAGGAGAAAGTGGGGAAAAGTCTTGAAGATATGGGCACAGGGGAAAAATTCCTGAACAGAACAGCAATGGCTTGTGCTGTAAGATCAAGAATCAACAAATGGGACCTCATAAAATTGCAAAGCAAAAGACACTGTCAATAGGACAAAAGGGCCTCCAACAAATTGGGAAAGGATCTTATACAAATGATAAATGGCCTGATAAAGAAATTAGAGAAACAACACCCTTCACAATAGTCACAAATAATATAAAATATCTTGGGGTAACTAACCAGACAAGTGAAAGATCTGTATGACAAGAATTTCAAGTCTCTCAAGAACGAAACTAAAGAAGATCTCAGAAAATGGAGAGATTTCCCATGTTCATGGATTGGCAGAATTAACATATAAAAATGTTCATGCTGGGGGCTGGTGAGATGGCTCAGTGGTTAAGAGCGCCGACTGCTCTTCTGAAGGTCCGGAGTTCAAATCCCAGCAACCACATGGTGGCTCACAACCATCTGTAATGAAATCTGATGCCCTCTTCTGGAGTATCTGAGGACAGCTACATGTAATAAATAAATAAATCTTTTAAAAAAAAAAATGGCCATGCTACCAAAAACAATCTACAAATTCAGTGCAGTCCCCAAGACAGTTCTTCAAAGACGTGGAAACAGTAATTCTCAAATTCATCTAAAAAAATAAAAGAACCCAGAATAGTCAAAACAATTCTTAACAATAAAAGAATTTCTGGCGCAATCACAAACATTTCTTGACCATTTGTAGTTCTTCACTGGGGAAATAACTTTTCAAATCATCTGCTGATATTTAAATTTTACTTTTATTGCTTTATTATTGATTCATATGCGTTCTTTGGATATTAGCTATCTTTCAGTCTGTATCCCAGTCTCAGGGCTGTTTTTTCAGTTTCCTGATGGTGATCTCAGAAAACCAGTTTTGAGTGTTGACGCTGCCTGATCCTTCTCTTTTCTTTTTAGTACTTATTCTTTTAGTACTACAAGGTCATAAAGGTTTTCCTACTTTCATCTAAAAGACGTTTTGTTTTAGCTCATGCTGGCCTAGGAAGCATTTTTTTTTCCACAAAAGTGGTTTAAAGAATGATGATTACTTGGAGCATGAGAATAAATTTGCAGTCTGTTTCACAATATATGCATCGTATTAAGTATATCCAAAGCTAAAACTATAATATTCCTAGAAGTAAATGCAAGGGAAATACTAACGGCTTTGGATATGGTAATTAAAAAAAAGTTTTGTTTTCCTTTTTTTTTTTTTTCTTTCTGAGACAAGAGTCTCAATATGTACCAAAGGTTGGCATAGAAACCACAGAGATCTACCTGCCTTTGCCTCCTCAGTGCAGGGATTAAAAATATGTGACATCATACTCTTGGCAAAGAATTTATAAATCTTGTCTCCCTTGTCCCCACATCACCATATGACACATCAAATGAATGGAGGCTGGAGAGTTAGCTCCGTGGTTAAGAAGAGTTACTCTTGCAGAGGATTGGGGTTTGATTCCCAGAACCCATCTGGCAGTTCATACTCAGCCATAACTATAGAAGATTCAATCACCTATTCTGAACACCTCAAGCACTAGGCATGCATGTAACGTACTAACATATACTCAAATACTAAAATAAATTAATAAATCATTTTAAAAAGCAAATAGATAAGCTACACCATTAGAAATTAAATGACTTTGTGCATCAAAGATGGTGAAAACAGTATGTGCTGATAAGTTTTTATGTCAATTTATCACAGATTAGAATTATACAAGAAGAAAAGAACCACAACTAAAATTGCCCCATCACTGCTTGCAGGGACATTTTCTTGATTTATGGTGGATGTGGAGGAGACCAGTTCTCAGTGAATGGTGCCTGCCTCCCTTCCTGCCCCAGGTAGTCCTGGGTGCTATAAGAAAACATGCTGATCAAGCCATGAAGGATTAAGCTAGTAAGCATATTCTTTTGTGGCTTCTGTTTCAGTTTCGGCCTCGACTTTCTGGAATCATGGTTTCCAACCTGTAAGATGAAATAATCGCATTCCTGCCCACGTTGCTTTTGGTCATGCTGTTTTTATCACAGCAATAGAAAAGTAACTAAGATTATTACTAGGAGTTGGGGTATTACTAAGTGACATGTTTTGGGAAAGATTATAGAAGGACTCTGGAAATTTGAGCCAGAAAAGCCAGAGAGTTTAGAGTGTAATGAGCTGTTGTGGGAACACTTAGATATAATGCTGAGAGAAGTACTGATGACGGAGGCCTGACCTATAAACTTTCAGAGGGACCTTTCAAAGACCCTCCAATACTCTATTATGTGATTCTTTGAATTAAGAACCACTAACATGAAACCTTTGCTTTTCTGGGATAACTGATACTGGCCAGATAGGGCTGAAAAATCAGTTGTAACTAAGAACATACTAGTACCACTGACGCAAAATCTTCTGCTAAGTGTTGCTGCTGGGTTAGCACAAAGAAACTATGATTCATACGGGTCAAGACTATACCTTGTGCTGGCAGTAAGCTTGGCAATATGTAAGAGTTTCCCAGGTGGTATTGGTTTTGAAGGAATGAAGGCGTCAAGCAGAGCAGTATATGTTTGCACTGTAAGAGACTACGAGTGGCTGTTGGTAAAGATACAATCTTAGTTGACATAGAAGCCCCATGATTGAAGGGATTATGGGAAGAAGGCAAGGACTATATGGTAGACTCAGAGTCCCAGAAGAAAGCCCAGGAGAGGCTGCTGGTGAAGGTGCATCCTAGCTATACTGAAGACGTCAGCATTTTAGGGATGTCATTACTATGGCACAACTGCCAAGAATAGCAGCAGCTGTGGAGCAGAGCTAGCCTGAGCCTCTGACATGAGCTATGGGTCCTGTGGCCATGCTTTTTGGTGCCTAGAAGACTGTGAGCCTCAGAAGTCTGACACTGAGTTTTACACAGTTGTGTAAAGCTTTGATTTGAATGTAACTGTGCTTGGTAATTCTATTGTTGAGCAAAATCATATTTAACTAAGTTTTGATTTTACAAGAGCCCACAGGTAGAGACTTGGGAATTTTCAAGAGACTTGGGATTTTGTAAAGACTGGGAGTTTGGAATTTCTGTGTCTTATATTATAATGTTGCTATTAATATGAGATCTTGACATGGACAATAAAAGAAAGGTTGAATAGTGATGTCAAGTTGACGATGAGTCAATTTGTCCTGGCTGGTGGTCATGTTACCTTGACACAAGCTACTGCATATGTGTGCATGTTGTGGGTGTATGTGGAGGCACAAGGTTAACAATGGAAGTGGTCTTTTATAATTTTTCACTCATATAGTCTGCCTAGTCAGGAAATTCTTTTTCTATCTTCTACTTTCTCGGATTATTATAGGTGGCCACTGTGCCCACTTGGTTTTTGTGTGAGATCTAGGGATTTACTGTCCTTAGCTCACATGGAATATGCTTTACTCAGTCATCCATCTAACCATCCTATAATCTATTTTTAAATTGGGCAAAGGACTAGAAACTTTTCCAAAGACTTTCAAGTGCTGGGCATGGTGATAAATGCCTCTAATTTGGGCACTCAGGAGACTTAGGCAGAAGAGTAATGAACTTGAGGTCAGCCTGTGCAACATTATGATCTCCTGGCCAGCCTCAAAATTCCAAAACAAATGAAAAGAAAAACACCCCACCAAAACCCAAGCACCATCAACTAAAAAAGAGAAACTAAGCCAAGGGGCTTGAGACAGGGCTTAGTAGTTAACAGAGGAGTGTACTGCTCCTGCAGAGGACCCTAGTCTGGTTCTCAGCACCCCATCAAGCAACTCAAAACTGCGCATAATTCCAACTCCAAGAAATCCTGTGCCTCTTGTCTTTGTGGATACCAGCAATCACAGGCACAACACATACATAAAATTTAAAATAATAATAATAATAATAATAAATCTTAAAATAACAAACCAACAATAGGGAAAACAAAAAATTAGCTACTCCATACATTGATGGTGTACACCACTACTGGTTACCAGGAAAATGCAAATTAGATACAACGTGAGTAAAGACATACTTTACCAGAATGGTGACTGTACATTGCTTTTGGTATTAGTTTGGGACACTTCTCTTTACAATGGGTGGCAGTGAGTGAGCACAGAGACTTGGCTGTCCAAGGTGCTAAAGATAACACTGTTTACACAAGACAGAACCTACCTACAGCCAGTCATAGATGGTGGAGGGACTCTTGAGGCACACCACCTCCCTACTGGTGGGATTCTAGGAGGGGGAAAGTCACTGTCTTCAGATCTATATCAACTCGTGAGTCCACCAGGCAAAAAGGTTTTATCTGTGGCTGATTTTGATATTTTTGTAGAGCAAAAACATAGAGCAAAATAATTCATTCTTAGAAGGTTGAATGTGGTAAAAGAAAAAGTATTTGTCAAGTGAAAACTTTCTCTCCCTAAAGAAAGAAATAGTCTCTTCTTTATAATCTTCTTTCACATTCCATAGCTCCTAAATTGTCCTGAGCTCACTGTGGTATAAATAACAAAACTACCCAAACCCTTAACCTATCAGATTCTGCACAAACTCTAGCTTTCTGCCTTCTTTTGAAGCATAAGGAACCAGGTGGCCAGTGGATTTTGTCACATGGGACTGCTGCTGTTTGGGCTGCCAGAGACAGCCCAAATCCCAACCACTCTCTCTTTTTCTGAGTCCCTCTCAATGTCTAAATGTGAAACTCCTAAAAATCATGAATTCTACTCTTACTTCAAACCAACATTCAATTTCTCATAGTGCTTTACAGTTTCTACTTGAGTATGCCCTGCTGTTCTTATGCTGGCATTATTTTGACAGCTGACGAAGAAGACAGGGACAAGATGCTGTTTATTTTGGCAGTGCATTTTTAGGATGGTTCAATCGTAATTAAATTACTGAAATCTGTAGGGACAATAAAATTTACTTCTTTCATCTTTGAAATTGCTCAATTGTATATCACAGCCTTTCAGAAATATGAAGCAGGCTGCATATTATGCAGGCAAGTGAACAGATATAAACTGTAATCTCATGTAAGTGTTCAGCTGCTCTTGAAGGTTAATGTCACACACTGCTGATTAAAACGGAAGGAAGGGTAGAGATGAAAATAAAATGGAGAGTTGCAAGCTGGTATTAAGTTTACTCACTAACGCTTTTTGACCTTTGCAGATTTCAATTAACTTCCCCCACAGAAAACATAATTATGTCAAAGTGTTCTAATTTGTGGGCATCATCACCTTTTATCTCAAAGAATAGCATTTATCAAAGGATAGATTTACATGTAATTAGTGCCAAGGTAGCTTTTGGTTGCCTATGGTAACAGCTATTTGAAATGACTTCTAATCTCCCCACTTATCAATGATCACCTCAATAACGAATGCTAACTATTTAAGAAATTCAGGGAAGTGAGGTAACCAATCACAAAAGAACTCACATAACATGTACTCACTGATAAGTGGATATTAGCCCAGAAACCTAGATTACCCAAGACACAATTTGCAAAACACATGAAAATCAAGAAGAATGAAGACCAAAGTGTGGACACTTCACCCCTTCTTAGAAATAGGAACAAAGCACACTTTGAAGGAGTTACAGAGATCAAGTGTGAAGCTGAGACAAAAGGATGGACCAACCAGTGACTGCTGTAGCCGGGGATCCATCCCATAATCAGCCACCAAACGCAGACAATATTGCATACACCAGCAAGATATTGCTGAAAGGGCCCTGATATAGCTGTCTCGTGTGAGGCTATACCAGGGCCTGGCAAACACAGAAGTGGATGCTCACAGTTAGCTATTAGATGGAACACAGGGTTCCCAAGGGAGGAGCTAGAGAAAGTACCCAAGGAGCTGAAGGGGTCTCTAACCCTATAGGTGGAAGAACAATATGAACTAACCAGTACCCTCAGAGCTTGTGTCTCTAGTTGCATATGTAGCAGAAGATGGCCTAGTTGGCCATCATTGGGAAGAGAGGCCCCTTGGTCATGCCAACTTTATATGCCCCAGTACAGGGGAATGCCATTGCCAAGATGTGGGAGTGGGTGGGTAGGGGAGCAAGACAGGGGGTGGGGGAGGGTATACGGGACTTTTGGGATAGCATTTGAAATGTAAATGAAGAAAATATCTAACAAAAATTGAAAAAAAAAAGAAATTCAGTGAAAAGCAGATAGTAAGAGGTAGTGTTTGGTACAAAAGAGAATATCCAGAGAGCTTCAGATATTTCTGTCTGTCTTTCTTCCTTTCTTTCTTTGCAATACAATATAATAATTCATTTAACAAGTATAATAAAAGACATAGTGGTCTTGCTTTCAGAATACAACAATTAAATGAGTATAAAAATAATAGCATTTTTTCATTTCATTAAACACAAAACTTGTGACTTTAATAAAAGAAATGAATATACTGTGAAAAGTTGTTTAAAAATTGAAAACTTATTTTTTGTTTTGTTTTGTTTTGTTTTTTGAGACAGGGTTTCTCTGTATAGCCCTGGCTGTCCTGAAACTCACTTTGTAGACCAGGCTGGGCTCGAACTCAGAAATCCACCTGCCTCTGCCTCCCGAGTGCTGGGATTAAAGGCGTGCGCCACCACGCCCCGCGAAAACTTAATTTCTTAATGATACTTATAAACAGCAAATAAAACACCTTCCAGGTACTGTCAATGCTTCATGTTACAGTGGGTCTATCAGAACGGGAAAGGATGATGATAGACACTCAGGAGTGATCAGAATGCTCCTGAAATGTTCAAACCAACCTTGTATCTTTCCTTTCATATTTAGTAAGTTTCCCTTTTGTTTGCTTGCTTGCTTGCTTTTGAGACAATGATCTCCCTGTGATCTTCTTACTTGTGCTTCCACGTCCTGGGGTTCTAGGTGTGAGTCACTATGCTCAGCAATGGACATTTCTTAGAGTTGGCAGCAAATGCTCCTACCTGTCATACTGCAGACTCCTAACTGCTGCCTTGATACATTCTCACTCTGTAGCCCAGGCTGGCTGGGGACTCACTACAAGGCCCACTTCTTCAGCAGCTCAAGTGCCAGCTAGTATTATTGGCAAGAGTGATCATGCCTAGTATATAACACTTTTTAGGATAATCAATTACTAATTTAATGGTGAAATATTACCAAATTTCACTGGACAAAACTTATGTGGTGTTTTGATTTGTTTTGTTTTGAGACAGAGTTTCTCTATGTATCCCTGGCTATCCTGGAGCTCACTCTGTAGACCAGGCTGGCCTTGAACTCAGAAATCCACCTGCCTCTGACTCCCAAGTGCTGGGATTAAAGGCGCCACCACTGCCTGGCTGGATAAAACCTTTAAAACTACACTTGGGAGACAAGTTATTTTAAAAAAATATGTTCAACCAAACAAACCTAAGGAAAATACAGAAAGCTGAAGAGAGAAAGATGACAGTTAAGAGGCTTTGGAAAGAAATACAAAGCTATAATTACTAAAACACAAACTAACAGGGAGAAAACAAACACCATGGCAAATCAGTAACAAGAGGACTCCAATCACCACACACATTTGAATAATAACTTTACATATTCGTGGCCTCACTTCCCCAATCAAAAGAAACAGGCTAACTGAATGGATCAAGAAACAAATCCATCTATCTGTTGTCTTCAAGAAACACACCATAGCTTCAAAGACAGGCACTGCCTTAGAGTAGAAGATGGAGAAAACTATTTCAATCAAGTAGGACCAGTTAGCAAGCAGGTGCTATCATAACATCTAATAAAACAGACTTTAAACTAAAGGTAATCAAAAGAAAAAAGTGGTACACTTAATTCTCATCAAGGGAACAATTTATCAAGAAGACATTACTAACGTTAAGCGTATACGTACCAGAATGTAGTGCAGTCAGTATCATAAAAAAAGTACAAATGTAATTAAAAACAGAGATTAACATCAATATAATAATAGTTGGTAATTTTAATACCTCTCTTTATCTAATAGACAGGTTATATATTTAAAAAAAACAGGAAAACGTAAGAACTAAATGTCATCATACACTATATGGTCTTAGCAGATATCAACAGAATATTCTACTCAAACACCAAAGAATATACACTTGGCTAAGGAGGACACTGAAGTTACACTAAAATAGACCCATATTCAAAGAGACTGAAGTAACTCAGTGCATCCTGACTACCATGTAATAAAACTTAAACTCAACAGGAAACAAATCTACAGTAAATGCACAAATTCACATGGACTGAACAACTCATTACTGAATACAAATAGGTCAATGAAGAAATCAAGAAAGAAATGAAAAAAATTCCTGAACTAAGTTAAAATAAATACACAGTAAAAATTCTGAGACACACTGAAAGCAGTTTCCAGAAAAATTTATAGTTCTAAGTACCTAGATTAAAAAAATCAGAATAAATACAGATAAATGACATAATGAATGTAACTCAAACAACTTAAAACAAACAAACAAAAAAGAACAGAACAGACAAATCCAAACCAAATAATCAGCAGAAATTAATGAACAGAAACAACACCACCACATAAAGGATCAACAAATTTAAGACCTGGTTCTTCAAGAAGACAAACAAGACTCACAGACACTTGACCTAACTAAATAACAACAGCAAAATGAACAGGGAAAAACTGCAACAAATTCTGCCCCGTCCCCATTCAGAATATCATAAGGGATATTAAAAACTTGTACTCCATTAATTTGGAAAACCTAAAAGAAATGCACAAATTATTAGATTCAGCCAAACTATCAAAATTTAACCTGGAAGACTTTAGTAACAGAAACCGACATGTAACAAATGCAGAGATAGAAATAGAAACAAAATTCTTTTAATAAAAAAAGTTCAGGATTAGATGGATTCACAGAAAAACTCTACTAGACTTTCAAAAAACACCTATAGTAGCCCTTCTTTTTTTTTTTTTTTCAACTTTTATTAGATATTTTCTTCATTTACATTTCAAGTGTTATCCAGAAAGTTCCCTATATTCTCCCCCCTCCCGGCCCTGCTCCCCTACCCACCCTCTCCCACCCCTTTAGCCCCGGCGTTCCCCTGTATTGGGGCATATAAAGACTGCATAACCAAGGGGCCTCTCTTCCCATTGATGGCCAACTAGGCCATCCTCTTCTATATATGCAGCTAGAGACACGAGCCCAGGGGGTACTAGTTAGTTCATGGTTATTCTTCCACCTTTAGGGTTGAAGACCCCTTCAGCTCCTTGGGTACTTTCTCTAGCTCCTTCTTCCTTGGGAACCCTGTGTTCCATCTAATAGCTGACCGTGAGCTTCCACCTCCATGTTTNTGATGGCTTCCAGATCCATCCATTTGCCTAGGAATTTCATATATTTATTGTTTTTAATAGCTGAGTAGTACTCCATTGTGTAAATATACCAAATTTTTTGTATCCATTCCTCTGTTGAGGGACATCTGGGTTCTTTCCAGTTTCTGGCTATTATGAATAAGGCTGCTATGAACATAGTGGAGCATGTGTCCTTGTTACCCGATGGAATATCTTCTGGATATATGCCCAGTAGAGGTATTGCAGGATCTTCTGGTAGTACCTTCTTAAAGTATTAAAAAATTAGAAACCTCCAAACTCTTTTTACAAGCCCAGTATTACTTTAATACCCAAAATAGGGAAAGACAATGAAAACAGGAAAACTATAGGCCAGTATTCCTGATGAACATAGATTAGAAAATGCTCAAATACTCACAAATTGAACAAAGACATACATCAAAAAGATTATCTACTATGACCAAGTTAGCTTTATTCCTGAAATCCAGAGAAGATTCAATATATCCAAGTCAATAAATGTAATAAACCATATATGTGGACTTAAAGACAAAAACATTTTTCATTTCAATAGATTCAGAAATAGCATTGATAAAATACAACATTCTTTCATGATAAAATCATAGATAATGTAGGACTACAGGAAACATACCTCAACACAATAAAAGCCATGTATGGAAAACCTATAGCCAACATCATCTTAAGTGGAGAAAAACTTGAAGCAATTTTGCTAATATCAAGAACAGACAGGGTCTTGCACTAGACCTCTTCCTTTTCAACAGAGCATTTGAATCACTGGTTGGACCAATGAGGCCAGAGAAGAAAATTGAAGGGATACAAATAGGGAAAGAAATCAAAATAATCTATCTGCAGATGACATGACATTAGACATAGGAGATTCCAAAAATTCTACCAGAAAACTCCTGGAAATGGTGCACAAATTTCATCAATGTGATAATATACAAAATCACAAAGTCAACTTGTACAAATCAATAGCTTTTCTATATACCAACAAACTATACAGAAAAGAGATCATGGATACCCATTCACAATAGCCTTGAGAAAAATAAAATCTAGAAATAAACCTAACCAAGGAAGTAAAGAATCTCTACAAGGAAAACTTTTTTAAGCCTCAGAAGAAAGAAAGAAAGAAAGAAAGAAAGAAAGAAAGAAAGAAAGAAAGACAGACACTAGAGAATGGAAAGACATTCCATGCTCCTGGAGTGGCAGAGTAAAAATGCCCATCTGAAAAGCTCTGTACAGATTTAGTGCAATCCCAATCAAATTCTCTTTCTTCTCCACAAATTAAAAACATATCCTAAAATCTTCTTCAATTTCTTTCTTGAGAGATTTGAAATTCTTGTCATACAGATCTTTCACTTGTGTGGTTAGAGATACCCCAAGATATTTTATATGATTTGTGACTATTATGAAGGGTGTTGTTTCTCTAATTTCTTTCTCAGCCCGTTTTTTCATTTGTATAAAGGAAGGCTACTGATTTATTTGAGTTGATTTTGTATCCAGCTACTTTGCTGATTGTATTTATCAGCTGTAGGAGTTCTTTGGTAGAATTTTTGGGGTCACTTATATATACTATTATACCATCTGCAAATAGTGATATCTTGATTTCTTCTTTGCCAATTTGTATCCCCTTGATCTCCTTTTGTTGTCTTATTGATCTAGCTAGAACTTCGAGTACTGTATTGAACAGATATAGGGAGAGTAGGCATCCTTATCTTGTCCCTGATTTTAGTAGGATTGCTTCAAGAATCTCTCCATTTAATTTGATATTGACTGTTGGTTTGCTATAAATTGCTTTTATTATGTTTAGGTAAGAGCCTTAAATTTCTGATCTCTTCAATACTTTTTTAACATGAAGGGTTGTTGTATTTTGTCAAATGCTTTTTCAGCATCTAAGGAGATTATCATGTGATTTTCTTCTTTTGAGTTTATGTTTTTTTCTTAGTGAATTACATTAATGGATTTTCATATATTGAAAATCCCTTGCATTCCTGGGATGAAGTCTACTTGATTGTGGTGAATGATGGTTTTGATGTGTTCTTGGATTCAGTTTGTGAGAATTTTATTGAGACTCTCAGGACTCAAAGGGAGGGACCTTAGATGAAGTGGTGTACAGTGGGGAGAGGAAACTTGTAGAGTCCACCTCCAGCAGAAAGACAGGGCATCAAGTGGAGGGATGGGGTTGCCATCCCACAGTCAAAAACTCTGACCAAAATTGTTCCTGTCTGAAAGAACTGTGGGGACAAAAATGGAGAAGAGCCTGAGGGAAAGGAGGTACAGTGACAGGCCCAAATTGGGATCCAGCTCAAGGGGAGGTCCCAAGGCCTGACACTATTACTGATGCTATGGTGTGTTTACAAACAAGGGCCTATCATGATTGCCCTATGAAAGGCCCAACATGCAGCTGAAAGAGTCAGATACAGATATTTATACCCAACCAATGGACAGAAGCTGGTGGCCCCTGTGGTTGAATTAGGGAAAATCTGGAAGAAGCTGAGGAAGAGGGAAACCCTATAGGAAGACCAACAGTCTCAACTAACCTGGACCTCCGGGATCTCTCAGACACTGAGTCACCAACCAGGCAGCATACACCAGCTGATACAAGGCCCCCAACACATATATAGCAGAAGACTGCCTGGTCTAAACTCAGAGAAGATCCACCTAGCCCTCAAGAGACTGGAAGCCCCAGGGAGTGGGAGGTCTGGTGGAATGTGGGGTGGGTAGGGGGACATCCTCTCGGAGATGGGGGGAGGAGTGGGAGGTACTGAATGTGGAACAGTGGGAGGGTGAACCAGGAGGGGGATAAAGTCTGGACTGTAAAAAGAGATTCAAGAATAATAATAATAAAGACATATCATAAAATTCATATTGAACAACAAAAGACTTCAGATAGTAAAGCAGTCCTGCGCAAAAAGAACAATGATGGAGGAATTGAAGTTCCAGATCTTAAGAAAAACCACAGAGCAGTAGTAATAAAAAGGTCAGTGGCACACAAACTGCCTTGTAGACCAGTGCAACAAAAGTGAAGACCCACACATGAGTACATAATAATAGTCATTGAATATTTGACAAAGATGCCAAAGTCATAAGCTGGAGGAAACAAAGTATCTTTATCAGATGGTGCTGAGAAAACTGGATGTCCTTATGCAGCATAATGAAATTAGACTTGTATCTACCACCTTCACAAAGACTTAAAAGTGAAACCTGACACTGAAGTCCCTAGAAGAAAACACAGAAAGTACTCTCCATGATATAAGTGTAGGGAAGGGCTTTCTGAATAGGACTCCATTTGCCCAAGAATTAAGTCCAACAATTGACATGTGGCATCTTATAAAATTAAAAGATGCCTGTACAGCTGAAGAAACAATAAACCAGATGAAGAGGGAGCCAACAAAATGGGAGATAATCTTTGCCAGCTATTTATCTGATAAAGGGTTAATATCTAGAACATATAAAGAACACAAAAAACAGAGTTAAAAACCAAATGTCCCATCTTAAAAAGGGACTGGACCTGATAGAGTTCTGAAAAGTACACACACACACACACACACACACACACACACACACACACACGAAATATATAAAAATTGTTCATTTTCATTAGTAATTAGACAAGTGCAAATCAAAAAAAAAACAACTTTGAGATTTCATTTTATCCTAATAAGAATGACAAAGATCAATAAAGAAAGAGACCAAAAACAAAAACAAACCAAAAACCAAACAGACAAACAAACAAACAACTAAAAGCAAACCCTCATTCATTGTTGGTGAGACTGGGATTGAAATCTGGCGCAAAAATTGTGGAAATTAGTACAGAGAATTCTCAAAATTAAATCTAACACAAAGCTCAAATTAAATCTAACACATGATCCAGCCATAGCACTCCTTGGCATATACCTAAAGCGCCTGGCATTCTACTCTACATATACTTGGTCAGCTATGTTCACTGCTAAACTATTCACACTAGCTAGGAAATAGAACAAGTCTAAATGTCTTTCAACTAATGTATGGATAAGGAAATGTGTTTCACATATACTATGGAATACTATTCAGATATAAAAAAATATCCAAAATCACAAACTTTACAGGTAAATGGACTGAAGGAGGAAAGATGTAAAGATTATACTGAGTAATGTAACCAAAACCTAGAGAAACAAATGCCCTAATTTCAAATCTTCATATGTGAGTACATACACTGGGGTAATTGAAGAAACCAGTTAAGTAAGAGAGGACCACTGTTGGAATGGGGGCCTTGGGAGGTGTCTCAGTACTTTTACATTGCTATGTTAAGATACCATGGCCAAGACAATTTATAGAAGAATTTATGAGGTAGGGGCTTAAAGTTTCAGAAATTTAACAGTCCATGACCATTTTAGTTGGAAGCATGGCAGCAGAAAGGCATGCAAAATATTGAAGCTATAACTAAGAGCTCACATATCAAGATAGCAACCAAGAGTCAGAGAGAGAGCTATCTGGTATTATCTTGGGCTTTTGAACTCTTAAAGCCTGCTGCCAGTGACACACTTTTTCCAATAAGATCACATTTCCAAGTCCTTTTCATAATCCCAACAATGGGGGACCAAGTATTCAAACATATGAGTCTATGGGGACCAATCTCACTCAACACACCACAGGTCAATTGTGAAGAATAGCAGGGTAGAAGTGATCTAATGGGGTAAATGGGAAAACCATGAGGGGCTTTAATTAGGGAATGGGGAGGGAGATAACAGAGAAAGAAAAAAGAAGGTAAAGTAACAGTGAGAATGCCTGGAAAAGTCACAAGGTATCAACAATTAACTACCTATGTAAATAATTATAATAAACATAAGTAGGTGTGTAACAATACCAGAATGAATAGTTTAGATTTTTTCATTTAGGTTGACAATATTTCCTCAAAGAGCCAAAGGCCATTGAACAAAACCCCCAGCACTAGGCATGCACAGCCTGTTTTTGAACTGTCTGTCAGGGTAGACCAAAAGATTCCACAAATATTAGATGCTATTGCTATATTCCCTTGGTTACCCAGGGGTAAGTTCCTACAGTTGAAGATACCATGTGCTTCAGAAAAAGGGCTCAGAGGTCACTGAGCTGAAACTCACCTGAACATATTTTCTCTGAGTACTGTTATTCTGAACACTTATATAACATCAGTTTCAATTATTCTTTTATAAAAAAATGCCTATTAGACCTTATAAAATTGCAAAGCTTTTGTAAAGTAAAATATACTGTCAATAAGACAAAAAGGCCACCAACAGATTGGGAAAGAATTTTTACCAATCCTAAATCTGATAGCAGGCTAATATCCAATATTTACAAAGAGCTCAAGAAGCTGAACTCCAGAAATTCAAATAACCCCATTAAAAATGGGGTACAGAGCTGAACAAAGAATTCTCAACTGAAGAATGCCAAAGGGCTGAGAAGCACCTTAAAAAATGTTCAAAATCCTTAATCATCAGAGAAATGCAAATCAAAACAACCCTGAGATTCTACCTCACACCAGTCAGAATGGCTAAGATCAAAAATTCAGGTGACAGCAGATGCTGGCAAGGATGTGGAGAAAGAGGAACACTCCTTCATTGCTGGTGGAATTGCAAGCTGGTACAACCACTCTGGAAATCAGTCTGGTGGTTTCTCAGAAAACTGGACATAGTACTATTGAAAGATCCAGCAATACCTCTACTGGGCATATACCCAGAAGATATTCCAACTGGTAACAAGGACACATGCTCCACTATGTTCATAGCAGCCTTATTTATTATAGCCAGAAGCTGGAAAGAACCCAGATGTCCCTCAAAAGAGGAATGGATACAGAAAATGTGGTACATTTACACAATAGAGTACTACTCAGCTATTAAAACAATGAATTTATGAAATTCTTGAGCAAATGGATGTATCTGGAGGATATCATTCTGAGTGAGGTAACCCAAATACAAAAGAAGTCACTTAATATGTACTCACTGATAAGTGGATATTAGCCCAAACACCTAGAATGCCCAAGATACAATTTCCAAAACACAAGAAAATCAAGAAAGACCAATGTGTGGATACTTCATTCCTCCCTATAATAGGGCTTAAAATATACATAGAAGGAGGTGCAGAGACAAAGTTTGGAGCTAAAATGAAAGGATGGACCATCCAGAGAGTGCCCCACCCGGGTGGTCCATCACATAATCAGCCACCAAATGCAGACACTACTGCATACGCCAGCAGGATATTGCTGAAAGGACCCTGATATAGCTGTCTCCTGTGAGGCTTTGACAGTCCCTGACAAATATAGAAGTGGATGCTCACAATCATCTATAGGGAAGCTCCCCAATGTAGGAGCTAGAGAGAGTTCCCAAGAGCTGTAGGGGTTTGCAACCCTACAGATGGAACAACAATATGAACTAATCAGAACCCCCAGAGCTCATGTCTCTAGCTGCATATGTATTAGAAGATGGCCTAGTTGGCCATTATTGGGGAAGAAAGGCCCTTGGTCTAACAATGTTTATATGCCCCAGTACAGGGGAATGCCAGGACCAAGAAGTGGGAGTGGGTGGGTAGGGGAGCAGGGCGGGGGGAGGGTATAGGGGACTTATGGGATAATACTTGAAATGTAAATGAAGAAATTATCTAATAAATAAATAAATAAATAAATAAAGAAATAATGCCTATTAATGATAAGCTCACGTAACTGTGGAAGATACTCTAACACTTCATAGCTTGGTATTACTTCTAAGCAATGTGATAAATTATGTGGTTTCCATCTAGAATAAAGTGAATTTGAGGCACAATTGAACCTTCACATTTGACATTTAACATGATGCATGTATCTCCTCTGTCTTATTAGCTTTATCATCACACTGTCAGATAACTCCCTCTCGAACAAAAACACGGGGTTCACTAACTGTCTAAACTGACCACATTCACTGTAACAGTAGCCAAAGTGATTCTGTTACTTTTACTCTGGGCATCCCCCTATGTCGAAGAAATTAAGGGGACAGGTTATAGCCCAATGCATTCTCAGCACAATGTTATGAAAGCACTTGGTACTCTGTGTAACAGTCATTGCAAGTTTTCTATAAAACTATGTTGCTAGTCAAATGTAAATAGAAGAAACCCAGGAGGTGACATATTCATACTGCATAAGCCTTGGGTTGCAAAAGTTAGGTTGACCGCTGATGCGTAAGACTGGGCTGCCAATCTAAGTCCTAAAGTGCAGGACTTTTTTGAGGGTTATTATGTTTTTTTCACTTATACACTGGTACATATATAGGAGTTTGAATGAGGAACGTCTCCTATAGGTTCATATATTTAATGCTTCATCCCACATCTGAGCAGTGTTTGGGGGTTTTGGAACCTTTGGGATGTGGACCCTTGCTGGAAGAAACCCAACAGAACATTAGTAACACACTAATGCTGTTCTCCTAGGTATACACTCAGCTTTTTCTTATCTACAGTGCCTTAGTTAGGGTTTCCATTGCTTTGAAGAGATACCTTGACCAAGGAAACTCTTATAAGGACAACATTTAATTGGGGCTGACTTACAGGCTCAGAGGTTTAGCCCATAAACATTAAGGTGGGAAGCATGGCAGGACACAGGCAGACATGGCATTGGAGGAAGAGTTGAGAGTTCTACATCATCTTGTTCCAAAGGGAACCAGAAGAAGATTGTCTCTTCCAGGCAGATAGGAGAAGGGTCTCAAAGATCACCCCCATAGTGACACACTTCAACAACACCATACCCATCCAAAGAAGGCTACACCTCCTAATAGTGCCACTCTCTCGGCCAAACATTCAAACCACCATAAAGGTATGCCACAATGGTACTGACAAAAAGTGTGTATGTATATGTGTGGACACATGCATCTCTGTGCAGGGGAGGATTGATGTAGGATTTTCTGCATGCTAATCATACATCTTAGACTTAGGAGGCAGAGGCAGGTGGATTTCTGAGTTTGAGGGCATCCTGGTCTACAGAATGAGTTCCAGGACAGCCAGTGCTACACAGAGAAACCCTGTCTAGAAAAACAAACAAACAAACAAACAAACAAACAAAACAAAATAAAAGTAAATTATATTTCCAACCACAAGAAAGATTTTGTTATGTGTGAGTATTGCTATCATAGCAAGTTTGATTTCTGACATCCATGTTGGGCAGTTCACAACTGCCTGTAACTTTAACTCTAGGGAACTGAACAACGCTGGGTGTCGCATATACACACACAAATTAAAAAAATAAATCTTTAAAAAATTCATTAAGCTACTTTCAGGATAAATCACTTAAGGGAGTTGGTTACTACTTTTTAATCTGTGACTGGTGTTTGAATGAGAGATGTAACATAACAGGGTATTAGTCTAATATGTTGCAAGAATGGCTAAGATCAAAAATTCAGGTGACAGCAGATGCTGACAAGGATGTGGAGAAAGAATACTCCTCCTCCATTGCTGGTGAGATTTCAAGCTGGTACAACCACTCTGGAAATCAGTCTGGCAGTTCCTCAGAAAATTGGACATAGTACTACTGGAGGATCCCGCAATACCTCTCTCCTGGGCATATATCCAGAAGATGTTCCACCTGGTTAATAAGGACACATGCTTCACTATGTTCATAGCAGCCTTATTTATAATAGTCAGAAACTGGAAAGAACCCAGATGTCCCTCGACAGAAGAATGGATACAGAATAACTTTTAAAATCTTATACTACTGAAAGAAATTTTAGAGAAAACCAAACATAGAAATCAAAATAAATAAGCCATGGCACATTTATAGGATATTTTCAAGTGATTCAAAGTACATAGAGATATTGGCATTTTACTTTTTTAACTATTATTCTAATTTTGATTTTATAAATTAAAATAAAATTAAAATGTATACATTTTTAAAATATAAATTTAAATTTTCTATGTCAAATAAGATGATGGCCATTTCAATGAAGATGGACTGGCCCTGCACACGCAAGACCACATGCTGGGCACTAGTGGGTTGAGAAATGGTAGATAGTGCTGGTTGTTGCAGAAGTGTAGTGTGTAAACCTGAAGCTGGGATTGTACACAAATGCCCTGTAATGACAGGTCTTAAGAATACAGGAAAGGCCCCTCCTACTGCAGCTTAGGAGAGACATAACATGACACATAAATAACATGTGGAATCAGAAGTTCTCTGCAATGGACATATGTGGATTTGGTAGGATCCTGGTAAGCAGAAAACCTCCAAGTAAAATGAAGCATGTGCTTATACCACAGAGCCTGGGTTATATAAAATCCCACAAGGTGAGTGCAATTGCCAGTACACTACAAGAATGAAAACAGGCCTCTATAAAGCCAGTCAGAAAGGTTGACACAGAAACTCCTTCCAGCATTGAAATACAGATCTAATTTCATTGAGTTACGCAGATTGGTATTCTTGATATATGGAGCCAGCTACAAAGAATGAACCAAAGGGCTGGGGAAAACCATCCTAACTAGGAAAAAATATTGACCAGTAACATAATAGTTCCTATTTCATTTCTTATCTTTAAATTTATAGTTCTGTAATTTTTTTGTTATAGTTTTTATCTTATCTGAATAGACTTTTTGTAACTGTTCTCTTTTAATTCTTACATATATTTACTTATTTTGCGAGGGTTTGTATGCCATAGCATACTTGTGAAAGTCAGAGGACAACTGGGGGAGCTGATTCGCTTCCTCTACCAGTACATGTACGGGGATCAAAGTCATGCTGCCAAGTTTGGTGGTAAGCACTTACGTGTGCTTGGCCATCTTGCTGGTCCTCCTTTCTTTTCATGAGCCTATGTCTTATTGTTCTAGCCCATATATTTTCCCTTGCATTCATAAAGTTACCTCCCTTTTCTTCTTTCTCTCCCCTTTGTCTTTTACTATTAGTACTCTTAGCTCTAAAAACAGATAGACTACATTTCCCAACAGTCCTAGTGCTTCTGCATCTTCCTGACTGCAGGAAGTAGACAGTATTTTTACTGCATGTTTACATTGGGAGTGCAGTCAAATCATTGCTTCCATCCTTACAGTTGGCTTCCCCTCTTACTTAGCAGTAGTAAGCAAATCCCCAGACACCTGATAATGAAGACATATAAATAAAAGAGTGGGTAAATAACAATCTTCAATGTCTAAAAAAAAGACATCCATTTAAATAAATGTATAAAACACAACAAAAAGTGAAAGCTATGAGGAGGCAGGAGGTATGACACCACCACAATCTCCCAACTCCTCAGTCCTGGACACTAACAAAAAGGAAATAGCTGAAAGATCTTACAGTCCTACTTGCCAAAAGCAGCAGGGATCAGAGGGCTCAAGTACCAGAAGATGAATGAAATAAGAAAATCAATTCAGGACTGGATAAGAAGTAACAGTGTATGAAGATGTGAACAATATAATGAGCAACTTCTTAGTGGGAAAGCTTGGCAAGAGAACTCAGAATCTATAAAAGTACCTTGCAAACTGAAATGTTGCAAATAAAAGCATTTGTGAAATTAAAAAACACAGTGGTGCTATTCCAGTGATGTACACCAAGAAGCCATGAAATAACCGCAGAGCCACTTGCATGCTCTCAATCACAGTTGACTGTGGGCTCTCTGAAGAGTCCCAACCTGCTGCAGTAGGGACAAGGATCACATCATTTTCTTGCTTCTCATATTGTTCCTTTTAGAAATGGCCCTAAAACAAATGAGAATCTGCTTCCAAGTTATCTCTACAACATGACTGGTTTCAGATATTTTGTAAAAATGGAAGAAGGGAAAACAGGTTTCTGATTCAAGATTCACAACAATTCTTTAAAAGTTCATTATGATAAATACCCAAACATATTATTTATGAAACATTTTTATAAAATATGACAGAGAATCTAAGCATTTCTCCACAATACACCTTAATTACAATTTACTTATGTCTAACTATAAGTCACATTAGGAAACAATCATAAAAGCATATTATGTCTCAAAAGCAGACAAATTTCTTGGAGCTCCAAATAACTATTCTAAGACATGCTAATAGGGTAATTCTCTGCAATTCCTCAAAGTCCAAACAAGCAAAACAAATATGCCCTCTATACATGAACAAAAATTAGCCTTACCAGTTACAGAAAAAAAACCAAACAAACCAAAACAAAACAAAAAACTGATTGAAGGTCCCTTATAATAGGTGCCACAGCATCTCTAGTCCTGACTTAGGAGGAGAGTTGTACTGAAATGTAGAGGAACTGAGGTATATACCCTTGAATGGTCTATCTGCCTGTCCATCCATCCATCCATCCATCCATCCATCCATCCATCCATCCATCCAACCATCCATCTTGATCAATGAAAACGTTCATAATGAAAAGTTTCCAAAACTAAAAGGGGTGCTTAAATTTTGGGGGGAGTATTCATTTACTGTTTACTTTACCAATGAACTAAAGCAGCAAAGCTTCTGAACTGAAGTATGGGAGCTAATGAGACAATGATGGCCCTGCAGGATTAGCTATTCATCTTGTTTAAAGTTCATCAACGCATAATGCACTACTATTTACATGGAGATCAGTAAAAACTGTATATCTACTTGTAGGATGAATGAAGGTAGCTCTACATACAAAGTGATTACTGATCAAATTAAAACTCTTTTAGAAGACCAAATACTCTCAAAAGAATTTTTTAAATAAGCATTTCCAGTAAGTTGACTTTTCTTCAAAGATTAAAGCAAATGTTCGCCTACAGCCCTGGCAGCAGCAAGAATACACAGGATTAATTACAGTTAGACTCCTATTCACTCACCCTCCTAGCAGTATCTGTGGCTGGCTGGACTCATTTGTGATACCAAACACATCAGGAATTAGATCACCATTGAAGCTGAAAAGAAATATTTTTAAAATTAGGCAGCTGTTTTATTAAAATGTCACTTTTAACTTAGTTTCCAGGAGTGTGGAGCTTTACCATATGCAACAATGTCCATTTGTGGCCAATGAAGCAGTTGCCCCTTCTAGATCAAAGGCATTTAGTTTTGCTAATGAATGTACCAGCTGCAATAAGCTTGCTGCAGCAACAGTAAAAACTAGATTTGCATTAAGAGGAATCATACCATTAGCTATCTACCAAAATATCCATATAATACAAGTTAAGTCGGTGAATAAATACAGATATAGAACTTAAATGAAAATTCCTCACCTGGATGACAATGTTTTCTGTAAATGTCAAAGACCATTTTAGAAAAATCCCAATACCAAGCATACAAGCTTTCTTTTGAGTTGTTGGTTAGAGCTGTCCAAGATACTCTCAAAACATTACATTCTATTGCTATTTCCCTTGCTTGCCTGCCAGTGTTGGAAGGTCCCTGTTTCTGAAGAGACCATGTGCTTCAGACATAGTGCATAAAGGTCCCTGAGTTGGAACTCATCTAAACATCTTCTCCCTGAGGAACACCTTTCATGGTAACAGAGGTTCCAATGAAAACTTCCAAAGGAGGAAAACAATCAAAAGTCTTGCCCAGCTATGATTCCTAAGAGGCATAACAGCATCTAGCACTGTACAATAACCCTAAAGGTGCAGCATTAGCTCTTTAATTCAACCTAAGACCCTCTCATCAACGGAAAATCGTATCTGATACTGAAAACCTAGCCAACTACTCTAGGTGGTAAAGCTATAGATCTTGGAGAAGCTAACAACCTCCAGTTACTAAACCAGCACATTCTCGACTGCATTCTAAATATCTTAAAGCAGGAATTAGTGTTGCTTTACAACCTTTTGGGTTTATCTATGAACTCCACATAACATAGGGCATGGCTTCTTAAAGGACTAGTTGTGATATCAAATGGGATTTAATAATTGCATACAAGTTGTAATATATTTATTTAGTGAAATGTTTTTTGAATTTGTAACAACCAAAAATTAATTTAAAGTAAAAAAACATGATGGATCTGAGGTATTTTTGGTAATTTTCACCTGTATTGCATTACATAACCGCACTGGCTTTGGTTATAAATACAAAACAACTACTGTTCACCACCCAAAGGCAATCAATACACTGCTTCCTGAAATCCCTGGCTCATATCAGCACTATTCCATGGTATGAACTGCAATGCTCTGAGTATATGGAGGTCTTGCTGTTATGGAATATTGGTTTAATTACAAAGAGAAAACAGGTATTTTCCTATTGTTATTCCTTAGCATGCAAGTAAAGAATTAACAACTATTTGAACTGTGTTGTTAGCTTGATTGATTTTTAAAATTAATTTTTAAGGTGTTTTCTTAAATTTCATTAAAAAATTCATTGAACAATGGCTTGTGGTTAGGCAGACTTTCCAATAATCTTTGAAATTCTAAGCAATCATCTGCCAATCAAATAATTATGTATTCATATGAAGTGGCACTCTCAGCAGTGATGTCCAAAAACATAATATCGATTATCTTTAGAAAACAACAAAGATGCTATACATCCTGCACTATGAAAATTTTAAACAAGATCTAGTTCCTTATGTAATGGTAAAAAGAATTCCCTCCTCGTTGTAGGTAAAGTTGACTAATCTTAACAGTATAATTATATGTATAAAAAAACGATTATTTTAAGATAAATGTTTGAATGAATCACAATCAACACGTTTGACCAACATACCTCTATTATACACCTATATAGCAGAGTCATGTGGAAAGGGTGGAGAGGGTTTAGAAGAAGAAAAACATTATGATGCCCTGCTCTTGTCTCTCCCAACAGTGAAGGAGACAGTACTAATTCCAAGATCCTTTAGACTGAAAAATAAACCAGAAAATAATCCCTAGTTGCTATTCATACTTGAGGTTGACTTTTATCATAACAATGAAAAAACTTCCACAAATATCAAACCAAGTACTCAAAAAGTAGAAACTATGGGTTTCTACTTCAGGCCTGGAGTCACTGTTGCTGCAGCTGTGGGAATGGTTTCACTAAGTGTACGTGGGATCACTGGAACAGTCTTCATGTTCTAGGAACTAACTTTACCTCACTACCAGTATTATCTCACCTTGAAATTTAGATTTAGTCATAGTTGTATATTTTGAAGAAATAAATAACATAGAGAGATTATTTTAAAGGACCACATTTCTTCTTCTCCTTCTCCTTCTCCTTCTCCTTCTCCTTCTCCTTCTCCTTCTCCTTGTTTTTCGAGACAGGGTTTCTCTGTGTAGCCCTGGTTGTCCTGGAACTTACTCTGTAGACCAGGCTGGCCTCGAACTCAGAAATCTGCCTGCCTCTGTCTCCCAAGTGCTGGAATTAAAGGTGTGTGCCACCACTGCCCGGCCCAATTTTCTTCTTAATGTGTAAATATTTCTCCATTTCTGGAGGAAACCTTATATTCTTTATTTGTCAATCAACATTTTCAATTCAAAAATTGCTATTTGAATTAAAGAATGATGTATGGCTATACATACCTATAGATCTACAAGGAACAAATATGAAGTTAACAAAACAAAAAATCTGTATCTTCTTTTCTTTAGGACAATCAATTTTCTCTTTCATTTGTGTCTTACTCCCTCGCAGCAAATATGTTCATTATGTAATCCTGTATATAGGTTCCTATAATCCTTTTTTTTTTTTTTACTCCTTAAGTGCCAAGATTTAAAAAAATTGGATATTTATTTAAATTTCAAATGTTATCCCCTATTCAGTTTTCCCCTCTGCAAACCCCCTATTCCATCTCCCCTTATCTTGCTTCTATGAGGGTGCTCCTCCACCCACCCACCCACTGATGTTTCCCTGCCCTAGCATTCCTTTGCCTACTCCCCTCAGGTTCCTATAATCTTAAAGAGTGAATTTAGTGTCAATCCTACTTAGCAAAGAGGCTTTCTACATAAAAGATTATATTTTACATTTGTAAGTTTTAAATTACTGTAAGTAAAGCAAGCACATACTTACTCCATAATCAGTGGTTGGTCATGAAAAGTCCTATTGAGTATGGTCATGTTTTTAGGATCTGTGAAAACAAAAAAGGCTATATATGTATATGTGTGTGTGTGTAGAGACATATGCACACAGAGAAACACAATATGAAGTGCTAGGCATTTAATAATATTGTTCTTCTACTCAAAGTACTCTTTTATTTTTTACAAGATTCATCTCTAATTTCCTGCAATAGCTATTACTAAGGAGACATCAAAAGCTTCATTTAATGATACGACATTGAGAGAATTCACTCTATAGGGAAGATTCAATTCATAGTACCATTTGAGGTTCCCTTATAAATATCTTTTAGCTGAATATTTTTCTGTACAATTTGGTAATCAACAAGATTTTAGTGTAGACAAATAAAATATCATGTCCATGATCATCCCAACTCTGTCTTAGCCATGTTGTTTTTATAAGCAGCACCTGCACATGGTATTCTTGTAAATATTTAAAGGGCAAGTGTATGTATTAAGATTGTTGTCTGAATTTACAAATGTCGACAAAACGTATATATCAGAATTATTATTTGCCTTTTCAGATAGGACTTCAAATCCATGAATGGATTGGTATAGCAGATTGACTCACAACTTATGCTTTTTGTATTCTTCTGGAATGGGAAAACTTGAAAGCAAAAAGGAGGGATTGCCAGGTATCCTGGCATCTGCAATGCTAAGCTAAATGTGAAGCTGCGATAACTAGGTTGACTGGTTTTCACAGGCATGTGGAGTGAGGCAATGTCTTTACGTCTTCTGCATCCGTCTTTGTGTTTGCACACTAAATTTGGCAGTATTAAGAGGCCAAGTGCACATCCATTTTGCTGAGACTCTTAGCAGAACTAGCATCCTATGGAGCAGCTGCTGTGCATCTGGCCAATTCTCCTAGCTAAAGGACACAGGGCCTTAGGGTCACTGAGGACTATTCTCCCCAAAGCTCTGAAGTTTGCTCTTTTTGTTTTATGATAAAATCTCACATTTAATCCTGGCAGATATGGAACTCAGAGAGATCTACCTGTCTGTCACCCAAGTGCCATCATACTAGGCTTAAAGTTAATTTAGTCACTCCAACAAATCTAAAAGCTTACAATATCTCTTTTTCAAGTGATCAAGAATGGAATTTGTTCTCTGGAAAGGACTAGTTCATTTTGGAAAAGAAAACAAACTGTCAAGAAATTTTTACTAGTATCCAAGAACAGAACATTTAATTGTTTTGAGAATATAACTATTAGATTTTTATTAGGAATATCAGCCAATAATAAATTAAAACTCACCTAATGTTTGATTTTGTCCCCAGAAGATAACAGCTCCTAGTTCACTGTTGGTATGATTTTGGGGAAAATATGTGAGCAGGACATCCATTTGTGAATCCCCATCATAATCACCAGGGACCACACTTGTTACCAACGCACTGAAAGTCCTAAAGGAAACAAGGATTTAAGAAATATCAGAAAAATTACAGCAGAAAAGGGCATCTTCATTACGCTAGATATTTTCAACTCAAAACTCAAGATTTAATAGAAATAATTTAATGTAATATGTCTTTGGTATTTAATGACTTCTTGTGTGCATAGATCTTTTGGTCTATAAAAGAATTCATAATGAATAGAATGTAAGAGTAGCTTTATATAGTACCATAAGCCTGAACTATATCAATAGAAAAATCCGGTTCTTCTCAAGCACTGGCTCAGTGGGAGACTGTTTGTGTAGTATAAGTCAGGCTTTGGGTTTGACTTACAGTATCACTCAAACATAAGCAAAAGGAACACAAGGGGCTGGAGAGATGGCTTAGTAATTAAGAGCACATGCTGCTCTTCCAGAAGACATGAGCTCCATTCCAGCACCCACAAGGTGGTTCACAACCATAACTTTAGTTCCAGGGGGAGCCAATACTCTTTCTGACCTCTGCGAGCTGCAAGTATGTGTTACATATACAGATACTCAGGTTCATACACATACATATAAAAAATATTTAAGAAAATAAAAACAAAACCACAGTGTAAAAATTTATTTGAAACCACCAAAATAAACACTAAGGGTTAAATGTTTGAATCCAAGAGAAAACACTAGACTGCAGAAGTAAAAGTACAATTACTTTTATTTTTAAAAAACAGAGGACTGAAGAAATGGTTCAGTGATTAAGAGAATGTACTGCTTTTGCAAAAAAAAAAAAAAAAAAAAAAAAAAAAAAAAAAAAAAAAAAAAAAAAAAAAAAAAAAAAAAAAAAAAAAAAAAAAAAAAAAAAAAAAAAAAAAAAAAAAAAAAAAAAAAAAAAAAAAAAAAAAAAAAGAGGTTGGTTCCCAGCACCATGAAAGGAAGGGAACTCACAAACACATGTTACTCCAGAGCACATAGATAGACAGACATAAACACACAGATCTTAAAAATGTTAAAATAGCAATTTCTACATTTTAAGAATAGTAAGTCATCTTCCCATCTCCTCCACAGTGATTTAAAAAATAGTTTATTTAGTATGTGATTCTAATTCATACTATATGTGAATACCAAGGAAGCCAATATAAGTACGTTTTTCATAATCTGTTTTGGGTAACATATAATCACTCCTCTCTTCTCATATAACTGAGTCCAAACGTTTTTATTACTTTGGAAGGATCATAGTCTGTTCTGATTGTCTTTTCCCAGACTATAATTCTTACAAGTGTACCTACTTTTCTGTAAAGTAAATCTTTTCACTCCTTCACAAAACTTTATTTTCACTGCCATCTTTTCTAAATGTAAATTTCATTCAAGCTATGTAGTTAAGCTCCAATTCCACAAGTACATGGAAGCTGCAATTTTGGTTTGCACTGACCCATCCCTTTCTCCTTTAGCTTAGAGCAAGCATTCAACTTGCTTCCTCAAATTTGCAAATCATATTGGTTCACTATCATTGGGGGCAATGTTTCATGTACTGCCAACCATAAGAAATAAGGACTAGCCGGGCGTGATGGCGCATGCCTTTAATCCCAGCACTTGGGAGGCAGAGGCAGGCGGATTTCTGAGTTCGAGGCCAGCCTGGTCTACAAAGTTAGTTCCAGGACAGCCAGGGCTACACAGAGAAACCCTGTCTAGAAAAACAAAACAAAACAAAACAAAACAAAAAACAAAAAAAAAGAGAGAAAAAAAAGAAATAAGGACTCTTATTTAAATTACATTAAAAATTTAATTTGAAAATCTGGTGTGGTGGTTTGAATAGGTATGCCCCCATAGCCTCATGTGTTTGAATGCTTGGCCCACAGGGAGAGGCACTATTAGGAGGTATGGCCTTGCAGGCTTTGAGGTCTCTGATGCTAAAGCTATGTCCTGTGTGGCTCACAATCTCCTTCTGATGCCTGGGGATCAAGATGTAGAACTCTCAGCTCCTCCAGCACCTTGTCTGCCTGCATGCTGCCATGTTTCCAGCCATGATGATAATGGACTGAACCTCTAAGACTGTAAGCCAGCCCCAACTGTTTTCTTTATAAGAGTTGCCATGGTCATAATGTCTCTTCACAGCAATGAAACTCTAACTAAGGCAGCTTGATTTCTATTGTCAAGATCAGTATTTAAAAACCTCACCATTTGATCAAAAGAGAAAACAAACAAACAGGACAGAGGTCATTGATCTTTCTTCCATGTGTAAAATATCTTTAAGATGATGAGATTTTTATGAGTGATCTGCTTCCACAGGAACAATCAGGATGAGACATAGTACATTTAATAATAAAGCATATTAGATTGCAAGGGACTGTAGAATGTTTATATAGAACAGACCTGGAACCAAAAGTTATTTTTATAAAGGGGGAGTAATTTTAAATTGTATTTTCAATGTTTCCTTTTTTAAAATCATATTTTATTTGTATGTTGGTGGTATGTGTTTGTGTGTGTTCATGCTGACACCACAGTGTGTAAATGGAGGTGAGAGGACAGTTTATAGAAGTCAGTTTTCTTCTTCCACCATGAGAATTCTGGGTATGAGGATTAGGCTATGAGACTTGGAGTTAAGTACCAACTCACAAGGCCTCCCAGGTTTAATTAATTTATTTAGTTTCAAAACACTGTTTACTACGCAGACCTCATAGGAATTTTGTGTCACAAACCACAGCTGAACATGACTGATCTCAAATACAACCCACACAACTGCATATTCATATTAAAATAAGAAGGATATTATATACTTACTTCAGGGATACCTTTACCTTGGGTTTAAAATAGGGTGCACTCTGATCTGCCAAGAAGACAATTAAGTCATTTCCTAAAAGAAACAAAAAAAATTATTTTAGAAAAAAAAAAGTTTTTGGAAAATCATTCGATCAGTGCTTAAAAACTTCCTGGGTATTGTTTCTATAAGAAAGCCTTTACTCTGATCTAGTCAGAATGCACTGCCAAGAATACTCAAATCTAATGGAACATGGAAAAGAAAAGTATGGAAAAGCATACTTGTTCAAGGCAACATGACACCATGGGATTCCATTAAGAGCCAGGTGGCATAATTCAAAAGAAGCATCAGTATAAAGAGCACACCTTAAACTATACTGCTCTATACTGAGTATGAGATCCAAGTCTGATCTGCAGCAATACAGAACCCCCCCACCCTTATTTATACTGTGCTACTGTTAAGTCTTGTGTTTTCCACATCCAATCAGGTGTCCCTCATATGAGGCTGTTTACCTCATTATACCAATCATCATACCAACGATGCAGGAATTCCTACTAAAACATCTACTCACAAGTTACAAGGATACAAGTCAACACATAAGCAGAAAAAGCAGAGCTCTCCACACTCCCCCCTCCTTCCACATGGATGGGTCAATTAATGCTCATCGGGACAGACTTTCAGAAACGCTTAATCAAGCACAGGATATCTTCAAAGTTAAGGAGAGTCTCTGTATCTATCTAGTTTGGATAGATTAGCTGCAGGCTTTGAGTATTCTTGCAATATGGGCAATCATTCAAATAGAGAAAAAACCATCCAGGTCTTTAAAGAGGTTCTAGGGTACTGGAAAGAGCACTCAAAAGACATTGTCAGGATCCTGCCAGTCAGCTCTGTAGGGGCTTTAAACTTTATTCATGGCCTTGGTCCTTAACCACCTACTGACTGATGCACTTGGTCAGCATCAGACATTTTTATTTTTAAGGCTTAATGTGGCTAATGAACTTTCAATGGCAAGTTGGATGAAGACTATAGAAGTACTCAAGATAAGGAGGTGCCAGATGTACACTAAAGATCAGGCACCTCATGCTGGAGAAGTCTGTAGTTTGAGAATGTATGGCCAAGGGGGCACTGCGTTCATCAGCAGTTAACAACAGAGGCTGGTGTGAGCTGTGGAGAATTTGGTGCCTGAGGAAGGCACAGTGCCTTTAAAGATCTTAGCAAAAGGAAGGGCAGAGTTGAGTACGTGTTGGAGGCAGAGCATCTCTCACAAGAAACTGTCAGCTTGCATCTTTTCTCATCAACGGGGGTGGAACATTGGAAAAAAGATGGGAAAGCAAACGCTTAGGCCAGAAACCAAGGATCTTAGGAATCTGGAAGACGTTTGGCAGGCAGGTGATCATTCACCAGGTGAAGGCTAGAGGTTTCTAGATGGAGGGAGACTGGTGTGTTCTTAAGGGTTGGGCTGATGGTCAAACCGCGGGGTTACTGGGTTAGGACCCAGGGTTGATAAAAACAGGGGTAAGCTGTCCCGGTGCTGAAGATAAAGGGAGAGCCAGAAGACTGGGAAATGCAAGAGGGAGGGTAACAGGAATCAGGGGGCGTGGGTACACCGGGAGGGGCAGACAGAGGAGGGCCGGCAAGCACTGACTTTCCCGCAGCACGAAGAGGTCCGTCTGTTTGTCGGAGTTGAGGTCACCGAAGGCAGCCAGGGTGCCCCAGGCCTCAGCCCCAAAGAGCTCGGCCGTGACGTTGTGCAGAGCCCGCGCCGGGGCAGGTCCAACGCTCAGCAGCGCGAGCCCCAAGAACAGCGGGACCAGCACCGCCATGGCGCCTTCGGCCGGGCCGGCCTCCGCCGCGCTTGACGGCAGCCGCAAAGCACCGGGCGACCGGCCGGCCGGCCGGCCGAACGAGAAAAGACCCGGGCAGCCCCTCGCCTCACTCTCAAGCTGCCCTGGGGCTGTCTCTCCGACGACCAAGACGTGGAGGAGCTAGGGCGGCGCCTGTCCGGGAGCTCACTTCCGGCTGGCGTGCCTCCCGACAGTGTCGCGCGAGGGGGCGGGGCCGGGCCGGCCTCGCTGACTGGCAGCCGGGGTGGTGGGCACTGAGCGATGGCGGGGGCTGAGGGACTCATGGCTGAAGTAAGCTGGAAGCTCTTGGAACGACGAGCCCGGGCCAAGCGCTCAGGTTTGACTGCCTGTGACCACAGCCTTCCCTCTCCTGGGTACAGGGGGTGGTGCTCTTCTGCAAGTCCCCTGGAGGGAGGCAGGTGGGATCTGTCCTGGGGATCAACTTGCGTCCTTAAGTTGTCTTCAGAAAGCAATAGGTTTCTCTTGCTGCCCTGCTCGTGTCCCCCTTGGTCCCCATTCCCCAACCCATGCATTTCCCTCATTTAGAAAACGTCTGTCTTTCTTCCCCAAGTTATTTCCTCTCCAAAGTTAGTGGTAACCTGACTTCTCCAGAAACTTACCCGAGTAAGTCAGCTAGTGACAAGTTCTTTGGAACCTGAACTCCCTTGCTCTGCAAAAAGTAGACCTCCATTTTTAGTGAGGTTCTAAAGAGCTGGCGACTACTTTTGTCTTATATGCCCCCTTCACATTCCTCAGTCATTTTTAGCTGCAGCCAGTTCTGTGTGTCAGAAATTGAGGAAGACAGGGTTTGTGCCACAAGTTAGTGTACAGTTATGGTTCAAATGAAATTGGCCCCTTCCCTAGCCAAGTGGCCCCACCACCTGTAGCTTCCAGTTGTGGTTCCCAACCATGGAGGTCAGAGATGCCAAGAGTCCGAGTGTCCTGAACTGACTTGTTCAAATTGCAAAGTCACACTGGCGTTTTAAAAGTTAGTACTCCTGATTAATAACTTCCCAGAGAGCCAGCAGTGAAACTGCCACTTTTGAAACTGGATATAATCTTGGGCGAAAAAATTGTGTCCTTAACCGTGAGAGGGGGTGGAACGAGAAATGTTCAACCAAGAACCTTTCCCTTGTCAAGACAGACGAAAGGTTGTAGAAAGTACTGTATTTGTTAAAGTATTGCCAATTTCATTCCATTTGAAATCTTAAAAATTTTGTGTGTTTATTTACTTAGGACTTAGGGTTGTAATGGAACAAACACATGAAAAAAAAGAGAAATTTTCAAAAAGCAGTTGACTCAAGTTCAGAGTCAGTAGAATTATTTGAAACAGTTGAAGGGATATTTGTTGCTTATATTTTCTTTTTTGTGTGTGTCATATAGAAATTTTGAGTTGGTTACTAACAATGTTGCTGTGGGAATAGAAAAAGTGCTATTAGGTTGTTCTGGGCAAAGAATAACTAGTCTTCTGCCAGGTACTTGAACGGTCCCCCCCCCCCCCAACATGTATTTTTGCAACACAGTTTTGCAGCATAGTAATCCTATAGCGTCTATTTTCTCTTCAAGTCTTTATTTTACTCAAATATATGTCACAACAGCAAGCTTTGAAAGTCTTATTTTTCTTAGTAGGGTAGATTCTTCTTAACTATTGTTGAATGCAGTTTCTTAAGCCCAGTCTCAGCCATAGTAGGTACCTAGATACTATCCAAATTTACTCTATGTTTACATAAGAGTAAAATATAGAAGTGAAAAAAAATAGTAGTTGAGGCAAATCTTAATTAAATTAGTAGTTATGTTTGCAGTTTCTAGTTTTTTGACTCCGAAAAATACAGACGCTAAACCTTGAGCCATATTATTTACTTTCTGCTTATTACATAGTGTTAACTTGATTCTGTTTGCAACTTTTAGGAGACTGTATAAACATCCTTTTTTGAAACATGAATTGAACTGTTTCTGGGACAGACTCCTCTTTGGAGTTCTAAGCATTGTTACATAGTAGCATAACAACTTAAGGAACAATAAAGGATACTATTAATTGAATGTGTCTTAGTAAGTGTATATTATGTTTCTGTCTTTTCATGTATGCAAGCTTAATTTACCAAATAAAGGAAATCAAATTCTCAAGTCATAAAAGACAAACTAAAACTATATAATGATCTTTAATTGTCTTTTGCACATTGCATCATGCTAATAACTGCTCATATATTAATCTAATGCTGATTGCTTCTAACCTTCACTAAACAGTTTTAAAATTGGTGTAGTTTAGCCTGCAACGCTTATGATAAGAATCAACAGTTTGAAATGGCCAACTCACCTGATGCAGCCTTCTCCTCACCTGCTTTGTTAAGGTCTGGTAAGTGTATAGACCCCAAAAGGGTCAACCGACAATTTTATATTTGTTGTTTTCAAGGTTAATGTTACTGTATGGTAGTTTTTGTTTCTTTTATGTCCCCTTTGGTAGACCTAACTGTGTGCATCATTTCAGTTTGAGTTAGCGTGTACCCATTGTGTTTTGAATGTATCTTGTGGTACCCCAGGAAGGCAAAGGGTGGAGGCCTCTCGTGACAATTACAAGCTATTTGACCAAAAGCCGGCATTAGTGTTTAGGAATTGCAACGGTCAAATGGACTTGTCCAGTTGATTTTTAAAATGATTTTTGCCCACTTTTTAGGTATTGTAAATTGAGCTATAGTGTACATGAATGTGCAAATGTCTCTGTATTATAATATAAATTCCTCTGGGTACATGCCCAGATGCTATGTTTATTTTTAGGTTTTTGACAGTCCTTAAGCCCTATTTCCAAAGTGCTTTTATTAGTTTACACCCCCATTAACAATTTAGAACAGTTCCCTTTATTAACATTGATGGCACCGGTTTTTGTCATTCATAATTCCATTCTGTTCTAACTGGGTGGAATGGAATTTCAGAGTTGTTTCATTCTATATTTCCTGATTTCCAAGGTTGTTGATGCCTTTTAAAAGCGTTTCTTAGACATTTGTAATTCTTCTTTTAAGAGCTCTATTCTTGTTTTGGTTCCTTAGCCTATGTTTTATTTTATTTTATTTTTTTGGAGTTTAGTGTTTTTAAGTTTTTATATATTCTAGTTACTAATTCTCTTTACTCAACTGTTTTTTTGGTTGTACAGAAAGCCTTTTAGTTTCCTGAGACCCTATTGAACCATTGTTGGTATTATTTCCTATGCTGTTCTGAAAACTCTTATCTGTATGTTGAAATGTATCTGGTGCTCTTTTATCTAGCAGTTTTGTGATATTAGGTCTTATATTGAAGTCTTTAAAAGATTTGGAATTTAGTTTTTGTGCTGGGTGAGATATAGGAGTCTAGTTTCATTCATCTACGTGGTAATGCCCAGGTTTCCTAACCATCATTTGTTTAAGACACTGTTTTTGTCTAATATATATGTATATATATATTTGGCTTTTAGTGAAAAATCAGGTAGTTTTAGTTGTGGTGACTTCTAAGGCTTTGAATGCCTCTTCTTTTTGTTCTTGTCTTATTGTTCTCAGTAGATTCCAACCACTGTATTAGATTAAGTTTGTGTGGTATTTAGATAGTAGACATCCTTGACTTGTCCCTTATGGTAGTGGGAATGCTTTAGTTTTTCTCTATTTACTATGATGCTTGATGTAAGTTTGCAGTATATAGCCTTAATTTTGTTGGGATATGTTCTCTCCATCTCTAGCCTTTTCTCATCTTTTGTCATGAAGAGATATTAGATTTCCTTGAAAGCCTTTTCTGTGTCAGAGCTCAGAGAGGGTGTTGAGTCCCCTGCACACAGAATTATGGATAGTAATGAGCCATCATGTGGATGCTGGGAATTGAACCCAGGTCCTCTGGAAGAATAATCAATGTACTTTAGCTGCTGAACCATGTCACCAGCACTGTTTGCAAGTATTTTATTGAGAGGTTATTTTGTGAAATAGTTTGAGTAGTAGTATTGTTCTTTGAAAGACTGAGAAAATTCTGCAGTGAGTTAATCAGATTCTGTTTTTACCCCCAACCCCTCAACCCTTCACTCCCAACTAAGCTCCTTTGGGAAATAACTTATTGCTTCAAACTCATTGGTTATATAGATTTGTTTATATTGTTTATTTTAATCTTGGTTTAATTTTGGTGATTCATATGTATATAGAAATTTATTCATTTCTTTTAGATTATCTGATTTGGAGGAATATGGAAATTTAAGGTATTTTCTTATGGTTTTATGAATTTTATTGTCATTTGTCATGATGTCTCCATCTTTATCCATTTTCTTAATTTGGATTGTTTTCTATCTTCCTGTTAAACAAGGGTTTGTAGTCTTTTCATTTTTTGAAAGAATCAGCTTTTTCTTTCATTGATCCCTGCCTCCTCTACCAGAAAGGGTCTTACTATATATTTCTGGATGTCCTACAAGTCACTATGTAGAACATACTGACCTTGAATTCACAGATATCTGCCTACTTCTATCCCTTGCACCACCACCCTCAGCTCCTTTCATTAATTTTTACCCTGATCTTAATTATTTCTATCTATTGCTTTTGGATTTGACATGTTATTTCCCCCCCTAATGCCTGACAGTGCATCATTAAGTTATTTATTTGAGCACTCTTGTATTTTGATGCAGGTATTAGAACTGTACTTATTGTGTTGCATAATTTTTGAAATAGCTTGTTTTCAAGTTTATTTCATTTACAAAAGAAAATTTTAAAATTCATTGCTTAATTTCTGCAGTGACCGATTTAGCATTCAGTACTGTGTGGCTTAATATCTCTATGTTTGTATGCTTTGTGCATTTCCCCTGGCTTTGGATTAGTAACTTAATTCACTGGGATCATGTTAAATAAGGATGTTATTGCACCTTTCCTATATTTGTGAAGGCTTACTTTGTATTCCAAATTTCATTTGCATAGAATACCCTTTTTCTGTCATTTTACTCCAAGGTAGTCTCTATCATTGGAAGTAAGATGTTAACTTGGATCCATAAAAATGATGGATCTTGTTTCTTAATCCAGTGTATTAGTCTGTCTTCTCAGAGAGGAATTGAGACTACTGTTAATATTCAGTTGGTTTTGAAAGATGTGTGTTCCTGTCATGTTGATTTTTTTTGTTGTTTTTCCATAAGCCTCTGATCACCTGCACTCATATTTATTTGTCCTTGTGGCCTCTTGGGTGTGTTTATTCTTCTCTTGTCTCACATACACCTTCAACTTTTCCCTCCGGAGCTGCCCTAGTGGTCATACATTCTTTTAGTTTGCTTTCATCATGGAGAGTTTTATTGCTACGTCACTCATAAATGATAGCCATGCTGAGTATAGCATTCTAGGCTGGCAGCTGTGATCTTTCAGAACTTAGAATATATCTTTTTGGCTTTAAACTGTAATAACAGGTAGTCAGCTGTCCTCTAGTGGGCCTGCCTTTTCATGTCTTGTGCCTGCCTTGTGTCTTGTAGCTTTCAGTATCCTTTCTACATTTTGTGTTTTTAGTGTCTTAGCTATTGCATGTCATGGGGAATCTCTTTTCTGTTCTTACCTGTTATTTCTCTGTGGGCCTCTTGTGTTTGTAAGGCATCTCTTTGTCAAGTTAGGAAGCTTTCCTTTATGATGTTATTGAAAATGTTTTCTATGCCTTTGCCTTCCAGTTTTTTTCCTTCTGTGCCCAAATTTATAGATTCAGTTCTTTGATGGTATCCCAGAGCATGCTTCCCCACTTATGCATTTAACAACTGATCATTTCCCATGAGTGAATGATTAAGTCCTCTTCCTTATCCTTTAGTTCTTGTGTTCTGTCTCCCTTCATTCTGTCCATGATGCTTTCCACTGAACTTTTTGATGGTTTGAAAATTTTCATTTTATTTCGGGTTTTCTTCAGCAATTCTGTTATCTGCTGAATTCAGATTTCATCTCCTTAATTGTCTTTCTTATTTCATCTTACCTATTTGTATTTTCTTGGACTTCAATCAGTTTTCTCTTGCTCTCTCTTAATTTGTTCAGATATTAGTAACCTCTTTTAATTCTTTGAACTGCTTGCAATTGTTCTTTTTAATTCTTTGTGTTTGATTTTGTCTTACTTGTCCTCTTTGGGGACCAACACTATGATATTGGTAATTTTTATGAGAAGCATATTGTCGTGTGTGTGTGTGTGTGTGTGTGTGTATGTGTGTGTGTGTGTGTGTGAATGCACAAATGTGTTGCTTTTGTCTGTTTGATGAGATATACGCCTGGTGTAACATGGTTGTGTCTTTTTTTTGTATTTAGCCTACTGAGTCAGAGCCTAGAAATGGGAGCCTGGAGAAGGGCAGGGGGGTAGGACCAGCTAAGGAGACTGCCTTCCTGGGTTCTGCCCGGCTGCTGGAAGAGCCAGTTAGAGTGGAGGGAAAGTGTTACATCAAATTTGGGTTATCTGCAAGAGCAGTATGCACTAACTGTTGAACCATCCTCTTCAGCACAGCGTGTGTATATGTATGTGTGATGTGTTGGAGGTGGGGTTGTGCTTGCCTCAGTGTTCCTATGGAGGTCACAACAAGTGTGCCGAATCTCCTTTCTCCTTTCTCCTTTCTCCTTCATGTGGGTTTCTGGGACTGAGCACAGACTGACAGGCACGCATAGCATGTGCCATTGTCCTCTGAACAGGCTCACGGAGCTGGGCTCTTTTGTTTGTTGGTTGTTGAGGGTTCTTTTGTTTGTCTTAATTTTTAAGCGATAATTTCTGTTGTTTATCTTGGCTTTCCTACTAAAGAGTGAAACCTTTTAATGACTAAATCTACTCATTATTTCAGGGGACATAGAATGCTAAGGAAGTAGCTTTTACATTACTCAAAGTATTTGAAGATAGCAGACCAGAAACTTTGTTTAAAAATCAAATACATCAAGAAGCAAAGTTAAAGAAACAAAACAAAAAGAAACATACTAAAGTATTATCCATTTTACAGTAATTTCTTCACTATTACTTTGAATATTTGCATTTTGATAGGTTCATCTCACCAAAATTTACAAGGCTATAAAGAAGTGCATGACATTTTATTTGTTAAAATAATATCTCAGTAAATTTGCAACTATAATTTATTCATTTAGATCCTGCATTTGTGTTGGAAATTGTGTGCTTTACACATTTACATATTTCGATGGATGTTGTTTTTACACTAGAATTATTTATTGTATGTTTATATTAATAATCTGAGTGAAGCATCCCCTAAGGAGCGAAACACCAAGTTCTGCAGCCTCAGGTCTAATATCTCTGTTTTGTGTTGAAATCATCTGCACTCCGAGTGGTTTGGTAGTCTCACCCTTCCTGTTCTATTGTATATAACACTCATAACCCCTCTCCTAGGCAGGCTTCTCTCCATTTCCGCAGCTTCTCTCTGGGGAGTTCTTACAGTCCTGGATTGGGGACATAAACATAGTTCCATGGTGTCAACCTCAAAAACTTAGAAGTTTCCTTAATCTTTTAGGGACTTTTAAGTCAGACAAAACTAAAATTTATGGCATTGTTAAAGGAAAGAACCTCAGGCCTTGGTAGTTTAAAGCGATAGTTGAAGATTTTATTATAGGCAATTTAATAATAGAGTTTAAGCATGAAGGTAAGAGAAGGGGGAGGGGTTCAAGGAAGGCAAGAAGATACACCCAAGGGCATGGACATGGGCTTTGGGTGGGGGTGGTGCAGAGGCAGAAAGTAAGACATATCTGAATGTGGGGGTGGGCTTTTCAAGGGAGAGTCACAAAGACTCACAACTCAGTTGTAGGTATGAGCTCCTCAAGGGATGTTCCAGAGAGAAAGATATACCAAACTGTGGGTAGGAGTTCATCATGAAAAAGTCACAGAAAATGAAGTATATCCAAATGTAGGGGCTGGCTTCTCAAGGGAGAGTTGAAATTAATTACCTTGGCATTTGGCCTTGTATTCAATTTTGGTAGGTCTTAAGTTATGTGTCTGAAAGTTTCTGATCAATGTATGTTCTCCTTTTCTCTCCTGGTGAGTAAGACTACAAGACAGCTTGAAATGTCTTAGATGGTATCTTAGTTTGCCTCCTACTGCTGTCATGAGGGGTGAATGCAATGTGGGGAGCAAAGGGTTTATTTCATCTCATATGTCACTAAGAGAAGCCAAGGCAGGAACTCAAGCAGGCGGAAATCCAGACATAGGAACTGAAGTGGAAGAAGTAGAAGAATGGGGCTTACTGGTTTGCTCCCCACAGCTTGCTTTGCCTGCTTTCTTATAGTACCCAGGATCACCTGCTCAAGGATGTCACTGTCCATGGAGGGCTGGGGCTTCCTACACCAATCATTAATCAAGATAATACCTACAAACTGGCCAGTGTGAGTCAAGAAGCATATCCTCAACTGAAGCTCCTGCTCCCTAGGTGACTGTGTCTTGTATCACAGTGACAAAACTAGCCACAGAGGTAGAATTATAACCTGGTGGAGTGAACCAAGAAGCTACTAAAGATATTCAAAGGGTTTATTACATGTCCTTCCCGTGTAAATAGACTTTGCAGTGACATTACAAGAAAAGCATAGATTTATTGGTTAGAATGGTGAAAGCTTACACAGTTGCTAATCATGATGAATCAATTCCCATTTTGCTGCTGGTGAGAGTCTTCAACCAGACCCCAGCATGAGAGGTTTCTTTCCTCCTTATGTACCCACATTTTTTCTGTCTCTTTGACTTAGTTACATCTACAACATCCAAGGGCCTCCACGGCAACTCTGGCTTCACATTCGTGGGTTTTTGCAGTGGCCTCTCCTTGCAATTTTACGAGTGACTTATGCAGTATAAGAGACATTTCTCTTTGTAATCCCTTAGGTAGTATATTAGGTATCAGTTACACTAGGTTTAGATCCTAGTTGGAATGTATGTGGATTCTTCAGGTATAATCAAAGTTGGCAATGTCCCTTTTGGGCATTGTTTGCCTTATTGGTCTACACTGCATAGGTTTGTGGGATTGCCTGCTCTTAGATGTAGCTCTTAGGTGAAGGGGGTTCCTGGGAGTCTTTTAGTGCTCATCAGCTTTTAATATCTCATCAGTTTCGTACACATTATGTCAGATACTGAGAAGGACCAGGTAAGCAAGGCTTATCTGCCGTGGCATTGGGGGCAGGATTTTGTCAGTTTCTGAGGACTGTGTAGGGGCTAGGCCACAATAGCAATATGTGGCAGGCAAGTAGCAATGACAGTGTTCCTGTCATAGTTTGAGGGACCCCAGTTAAGACCCCATCACTATGTAAGGGCTGTGTGAGGTTGTGTATCTCCATAGCCAAGCTTCCCAGGAAAGTCTCTCCAGTTGATTTAGTCCTTTGGGTAGGGGGGAGGGAGGGGGGAGGCACTTCCCTAGTTACTACTTAGAGACTGAAGAGACTAATGTGCTCCTTATGAGTGCTCCAGATGCTTCTCAAGGCCACAGTAGAGTCTGTGGGCAGTTTGGAGGCTTTGGAGACTGAATACCTACTTCTACAAATATCAAGATCTAGCACCCAAGGCAGGCAAGTGGGCACTGCAGGAGTGTGGGTGTCTTTTTAACCTGCTTTTTCAGATGAATAGCAGCGCCAATTAAATCTTGTCACTTTTAAAAACTACAGTATCTTTCTAAGGGTATAATTAAAACCCTCCTCATTTTGATATATTATAATGCCATTTTAATCTTTCAAAAATATGCATCATTGTTTCTTTTAATTTGGTAAAAGCTTTTCCCCCTGTCATTAGTAACTCTATACAACATTTGTAGCCCTCTTTTTTTCATACAATACTTCTAGTCCGCCTTTAACAATTCAAGTTTTAGCTCAGGAATGAATTTTGCAAATACACAGAGCTTGGTTGTAGAGATAAACATACTGTTATTTGGATTATATATCAAGATTTATCACTCAAGTTAGAAACTATACTAGGAAGTTGACCTTTATCAATATTTTAGCTTCTTGGTATATATTGAAAACATATTCCTCCCAAGTGGTTACTGTTCTTACTATATTTCTTTATGCTTTCTTCTAGCAGTTGAATGAAGAACTTTATATGAATTTTGATACAATTTTTATGGCAGTTATAACATAAGTTAGGTTGGCCCTAAATAAATGATTGTACATTCTATTGGTAAGTTGCCATGGTTCTTTATGTTAAGAAGCTGGCTTGGCAAATGATGTTGCTCCTCCTCCTTCCCCATTTCAGATACAAGCATGCTTGTCTCAAAGTGTCCTCCAAGACCCCCCTGCCAGGTAACAGACCTGCTCCTTAGTGGGGAAAGAGAAGAACTTAATAATAGCCCAAGATTAAAAACACTGTGTCATTGAGAATAACAAGAATGTAAACAATTTCCAAGAAGTTATAATTGGTTTTTTCCCAATATATATTGCTTTATTTCATATTTCTATTTTAGTAGTCAAGGGAGAATTAGAATTATAATAAATATATTTCATAGTGCAAAGAAAAGTTTCTATGCTGCAAGATGGTGTACAAGTCACTGGCTTAAAAATGCAAAGAGTTTTGTTATTTAAAAAATAAAACCCCACACAAGAAGATTCAGTACATGGTTTGCCCCCAATACCATAAATATCAAACCAACTATCAAAAAAAAAAAAGAGGGATTTCTGAGCTGGCTATCTTGTGTCGCACCTCTGCTTGTTCCAGGAGCCTAGGGCTTTTTCTTGCCACAATGGTAAAAACCGTATCATCCTGAGAATAAAAATAGGGACAGAAAACCAGTGTCTCTAGCAAGTCACAAAGATGACATCTTTACCCAGCATCTTATAACCTTAATCAAGCAGTATGGGCCCGGTTTGTGGACTCTATAACTTTTCAAGCATTGCAATATTCTAGAACAGGAAGAAAAGAGCCCCAGGCTTGATTATTAAGTGCCCTGGGCTTAATTGTCTGCTTTCTACCTACATGGACTTCATTCTGAAGCTAGTGTACTTCACTAGCTCTCTGAACAATGAACACAAGAGCTAGGTGAGGCAGGACATGCCTCTGTCCTCCAGAGCTTCCGAGGTAGAAGCAGGAAGGTCAAGATTATAAGGTTATCCTTAGCATTACAGCTAATGAGGCCAGCCTGTGTGACCCTGTCCGAAAAATAAAAATAAAAATAAAAATAAAAATAAAAATAAAAATAAAAATAAAAATAAAAATAAAAATAAAATCGGTTGAAATAAGGAACATCTTTGCTGAAACTAGGCCAGAGCCATGGTGCTGAGCTAAGCGCCAAGCAGTGGCATTCGCACTCAGAAGATGAGATTGTTTGCCGAGGAGAACAGAGAGCAGGTGTCCTGGAAGATGACTGACCCTCATCCCCTCATGGACCGCAGCCTCTAGCTCTGTTATACTCAGAGTGAGACACAAGTTCAAAACTGTGTGTTTCCACAAGAGCTCAGGAAAGTCAGTACCCTGCCACTACACAGAGGTGTTTAGTTCAGGGCCAGAAGGCCCAGGCCTTCTATTTCTCCGAAGCACATGGATGCCTTTAGCATCCACCTGTCTGACTGCACCACTCTGATCCTACAGGACTGAGCTTGGCAATGCTGCCTTGAACAATTCCTTACATTAAAAAAAGGTTCATAAAAAAAATTATTCAGCAATGGTCAAGGACACCCATGACTACTTAGAACCCATAGCACCTGGACATGCAGTGCTCTCACAGGAATGCTATACAGCTCTCTCTTCAGAGGGTACATGTTTTACCCTGTCTTAGTTGCCCCTGACTACAGAGCAAGTCCCCACCACCCTGAATAAAAACTATCAGAGAAAGAGAGCATCCCTTCCAGAGAGGTTCACCACACTGGCTCCCCACATAAGACTCCGCAGCAAGGCCCTGTGTTGTTGGCATCTGAGAAGGATCCTACATATCAAGAGGATCCAGGCTCCTTGTCTGCCTGACTTGGGGAATCTTCAGAAAGAACCGTTAGAACTTAACATTCCAGCCCTGTGAGAGGGTAACCATGCAAAGAAGGGATAAGCCAAAGCTCCAGGACAGGGCTGTAAACGTTGTGGTTTTTCTAAGGCCCAACTTGATACGTGGCTTTGACACCTGTGGTTAATCTCCAGGAGAAGGTGACAGGCATGTTCTGGGAGCACGGGGCGTATCTTTCTGCATTCTAAGACAAGGTAATGCAAGTCATTGGAAGAGCAAGGAGCACACTGGAAGGAGACGTAGGCTTTCTTCTTTGGCCAGGGATTCAGGGTAGATGCTTTTAGGTAAATCCCCTAGCTCACTCCTTATCCCGCCTGATATGTAGGGGTTATGGGGTGTGTCAGTGGGTAAAGTATGTGATTTACAAAGATCCCCAGTACCCAATAAAAGCTGAAGTTAGTGCTGTGTCCCTGTAATACCAGTGCTGATCAGAGGGAGACACCTGGAGCCCTGGAGCTCACTGCCAGCCATCGTAGCTGAATCCATGAAGTCTGAGTTCAGTGAGAAACCCTGTCTGACAAGTGACAGAGAGCAGTTGATAGAGATAATATCCATCTACACTATCCATCTCTGGCCTCCCACACATGTGCTGGTACATATGCATGTGCACTCATTAAAACTCACCTACCAACCCTCATGAGCACATATATCATACATACAAATGCCCTCCCAATGATAGAAAAATAAAAAGTAAATATATTGATAACACCTCCTAGGCCAAACTGTATGACTGTCATGATTTTTAACCCTTGCTTAAAATGTTAAACAATCATGTGTGTTTTGTTTTATTTCCCTAAAAGAGAAAGTGTGAGAATCCTTAGATTAGTTATTAACATTGTTATCAAAACTTAAGTCACTAGTAGCATTTTTGTTCCATAAAGAGGCCAGAACTATTTGATAGGCCTTGTCTGGCTTAGTGCAGACTTTCCGTAAAATAACAAGGAATTTGGACATGACATTTTAATATAAGGAGTCCGTTAGTGAAGGAAATGAAATGAAATGATACTCTTCAGTGAAGTGGAGAAAATTAGCACCCTAAATCTTGTGATCTGCACAGGTTCACCTCACCTCATCCTGTAACATGCTATTACGTGAGCTCTGGTTCTAGAAAAGCCTCAGGCGCAATGCTAAGTAAATGCTAAGTGGAGAAGACCGGTGTGGGTGTGTTCATGTAAGACTTCTTCAAATCTGACTTTAGAATCCTTTTATATTTAACTTCTGAAAGGCAGCTCTTATTTTTGTGTATTGTTCCTTAATTTTTCTGAAATGGAAATAACATGAATTAAAATCTCAGTAAAGGTGAGGCCCATCAAGTAAAATGATAGCAGAAACAACTTATAAGAGCAGAATTGGTTGAGAAAATACTTTACTACTTTGAGGATAATTGTAAGAGCAGTGCTGCCCTGGAAGCAGGCTATTTATTGCTGGCTGGCGTTAGAAAAGAAAATTTCTAGCGTTAAAAGAAATGCATTTGCCTGGTGGTGGTGGCGTACTCCTTTAATCCCAGCACATGGGAGGCAGAGGCAGGTGGATTTCTGAGTTTGAGTCCAGCCTGGTCTACCAAGTGAGTTCCAGGGCAGCCAGGGCTACACAGAGAAACCCTGTCTCACCCCCCCCCCCCCCCCAAAAAAAAAAAAAAAAAAGAAGAAACGCAGTCACAGAACAAAAGTAGCCTAGCAAGCTGTTGGGTTTGTTGTTGCTGTTTATTTGTTTGGATGTTTTTTGTTTGTTTGCTTTTTGTATTTGTTTTTGTTTTTGGTAAAAGAAGATCTTTCAGTCAGACCCAAGGAGCAGGTTCACTGGAATGGGAAGTGTCCTCAGTTTTTATTCTGATGCAGCTGTCACTGTGTCTCTGTTCATGTATTCTGGCATGAAGGGGAAGGGTTTGAGAGTACCATGTCAGAAGTGCCCAGGGCTATGCAGCAGGCATGCATGTGAGGGTTATATAAGGTGGAGAAGTTTATGAAACTTGTGAAAGATTGGAAGGCTAGTCTTTAACAGAAAAAAAAGTTTCTTATATTATGATTGGATTATTTTTATAATTACAAATAGGACACTTTCAGAAGATAGAAATGGTGGCTTTATTCATCTTCATTTATCTTTTACTGAAAACTGAGAAATATGCCATGTTTCAATGTTTAAGTTGTAGCTGTTCCACCTGCTAGCAGTAGGACTTTGAAAAATTCCCCAAACCTTCACTTTCAGCCTCTAAAATGGAAACAATAGTATCTACTTATTAGGATTATAAAAGGGTTAAATGAAATCAAAATTACAAAGCTCTTAGTACAATATTTTACTAATGGTAAATGCTCAACTAATGTTATTTATCTTTAGTATGATACTAATAGCAATGAGGCTGGATAAAAATGATGGAAAATCAAGGGACATGGGACAAAAAAGGAGCCCTGGAGTCCAGCTTAAGTGTCCTGTTGAAGGAGTCATAGAACCAAGAATGTTCAAACACCTCAGAGAGGAAAACTGCCCACGGAAACTGTCTTGCTAGACCTCTCCATGTTTGCTCAGAGCCAGACTGACTTATGACCTTTAAGGTTTCGCAGTGATCTCAGATTTTGAAAGCTATCTGTGATGCACTTAGAGCCAGAATGACTTGTGACCTTTTAGCTGTAACACTCTTCTCAGATTGCTAAAGCTATCTGTGACTCCTCTGCCCAGACTGATGGATCTTGACCCAGCTCTCTCATCCATCAGTTCTAGCAACACCCTCAGAACCTTTTAATCTTTAAAATTTGCCTTTAAAATACACCTTTTGAGCAATTAAAAAAAAAAGCAGGAGTTAACCACCAGTACTCTATGTGTGCTCATTGTAAAAGCATGTATGAACAACCTGCCTGTATAAGGCCACGTCCACACTTTAATGTGCTTTAACCTTTTCCTCTCTCAGCTAACTTCCATGCTTAAGGTCCATGTAAAGATCATGAATAAGTTCCAACTCTGCTTCCTACTGGCTTGTCCTGACCTTCCTTTCCATAGTGAACAAACAGTTTTGCCTTAGTAAAGGTCACTAAAGAGGGAGTGAACTCCTTGGGCTACCAATGACCACATTAGCTATGTCTTTGTCCCTGAAGCCACTGACAATAATGCTATTATTATAGTATTCTTTTCCTTTTCAGCTTTTTTTTTTACAAGAAATAATTTTTTTTTTTTTTTTTTTTGGTTTTTTTCGAGACAGGGTTTCTCTGTGTAGCCCTGGCTGTCCTGGAACTCACTCTGTAGACCAGGCTGGCCTCGAACTAAGAAATCCGCCTGCCTCTGCCTCCCGAGTGCTGGGATTAAAGGTGTGCGCCACCACGCCCGGCTAAGAAATAATTTTTTTACTTTGTGTTTTATAGTTTGATTCTTTTTTATTAGATATTTTCTTCATTTACATTTCAAATACTATCGCAAAAGTCCCCTATACCCTCTCCCCATCCTGCTCCCCAACCCACCCACTCCTGCTTCCTGGCCCTGGCATTCCCCTGTACTGGGGCATATGATCTTTAAAAGACCAAGGACCTCTCCTTCCATTGATAGTCGACTAAGCCATCCTCTGCTACATATGCAACTAGAGACACAGTTCTAGGGGGTACTGGTTAGTTCATATTGTTGTCCCACCTATAGGGTTGCAGACCCCTTAAGCTCCTTGGTTATCTTCTCTAGCTCCTCCACTGGGGGCCCTGTGTTCCATTCAATAGATAACTGTGAGCATCCACTTCTGTATTTGCCAGGCACTGGCATAGCCTCTCAAGGGATAGTTATATCAGGGTCCTGTCAGCTAAATCTGCCTTTTCAGCTTTTTAATCAAAATTCAAATTGTGTTTGTATTCTGTCTAGAGTGTTTAATATTGATCAGCACGATGCTCTGAGTATATTGATAGCTAGAATAATGTTTTTGTTCGGGATAAAGAGTCTAAAATAATGAACAAACTTACAAAAAAACTACATTAAACTCAAAAAAAAAGTGAACCTGGAGATCTTGGTTTTGGTATTGGTGTTCCCTTCACTAGCTCTACATTCTTGAGTAACGTGGATTTATTCCATAAAGCAAAAGGCTTAGACCCTTTCTGCCTTAAAATATGACACATAGCACTTGACTGTCAGGGGAATCAGGGAAGAATACTTACTAGGGTTTTAGAGCCTTGGTTGGGTTACTTTTAAGGCTTATAAGACAGAAAAGGCTGAGGTTGTACAGAGTTGGTTTGGTAAGGCCATAGGACCTGATCTCTTAGCATGAGTATGCAGTGTTCTTTTAAGCTTTAGCACACTTTCATCACGGCGGGTCAATTTTGGTAAGTAAGCTGTTTGCTTGGTTCACAGCTAGATCTCCCTGAGGAAAACCAAGTCGGTTTACTTTGCTGTTATCCCCTTGGCTGTTTGCATTCTTTCTCCTTCCTTCTCCTTTCTTCTGTGATTTTTTTTTTTTTTTTTTTTTTTTTTTTTTTTTTTTTTTTTTTTTTTTTTTTTTTTTTTTTTTTTTTTTTTTTTTTTTTTTTTTTTTTTTTTTTTTTTTTTTTTGGTAAGATAGGAATACTACCCCTGTAGAGGACTGAGTATTCTTAAAATACAGATTATGATTCAGCAGGTCTTGGGTAAGACCTAAGATTCTGCAGTACTAGCAAGCCCCAGGCAAAGCCTTTGCTAATGTTACCAGCATCGTTAGAGCAGAGCTTGTGTTCTGGGTATACTAAACAGCCTGGCTTGGCCACCTGTCCTGAAAGTTAAACAGCAAAATTAATTGTGAAAAGCAGGAAAGAATTTATTTAATGTGGCCACATTGGGAAGAGGAGCAAAGAGATCTTATGCCACCTGCCCTATATTCTGGGTCATGACTGAGGTTTAAGTATAAGTAGATGGATAGAGGTATGCTTGCCCATGTTCTAGACAAGCCTGTCACCACTGGCTCCAGTCTCTCTCTACAAGGTCCCGAGACCAGTCATTAGCACCATGTGACTATCTTTCTAGGAGACAAATTCCATTCTGGCATAGAGCTTCAGCCTTTTCTCTTTCACAGCTTGTTTCTATGGCCAGTTCCAGTTTCTTGGGAGCACACTGGTCTCATAGCAAAAGGTGGGGGGGGGGGCTGTTCTTTTTAGAATATAGTCTCATGGCCTGCACTTTGAGAAGCAAGTCTGTCTGTGATTCGTATTTGTTGTGAAGTCTTTCCTGATGGCCTCATCTCTTCATTGTCTTATAATTTGGAGTGATGATTTTGTTGCCTCAAAGAAGCATCGTCCTGTTCCTAATCTCTAACTTAGTCTGGGATTAATATGTCATCATCTGCATTCTCCTGCTTTGCTGGGCACAGCCCTACTGCTGTTGGTAGGACTAGCTCTTTTTCTGGACACTTTTCATTGCTTCTGTTGGTTCTTCCCATCTCCTGTTGACCACAATTTCTGGCCTAAATTTACCTGATCTGTGTCTGAGCCAAGAAAAACAGGGAAATTATAGTGACATGGGAATAAAAACTGAAAGAAACAAGGGTCTTCATCTTGGGTATGATCTGCCTTTTTGGTTGATAAAGCCAAAACCCTTAGCCACCAGTGATTAAGCCCAAATTGACCATGGAGACAATATAGATTTTCCCAAAGACATCTTGTCAAAGCAAACAAATGATGCTTCCTCATTCATGGTGGTCTATGACGAGTTTCTAGCCCTCTTCTCTCATTCCTAAGTCTAAACAATGCCCCTCATAGACTCTCTTTACAACTTTCTTTAATGTTGTTTAAAAGTTAAAGTTGAAGTTTTTAACCCTGTAAATTAACATGTCTGAGCAGTATTCTACAGTAATGGCTTGTTGTTGTAATATAGCTTTAGAACCACCAAAGTCATACAGTACTCAGGTTTGGGGATGTCTTGTTTTTTGCATGAGTGTCCTAACCTCTCTTAACCTGTGTGCTTAGGATCTAGACTCAAAATGTCTCTTCACAGTCTCCAGTTCTGCTTTACAGAGCAGCTGGCTCGCTGTTGTTTGACCTTTTTCAGAGCAATATAATAAATCATAACAACAGAAACAATAAAATAATACATTACCCTAGGCAGAAGCAATGATGGAGCAAAGAAACAGTTCCACCAGCCTACAACTTGATGAATTAGTGATTTTATTGGAGTTACTTACAGAAGTCTGGGTCTAGAGTTACTTACAGAAGCATGGACAACTAATGAGTTAAAGGCTGATTTCTGTTCATATTTGAAGCACAGAAATAGCCCAGTTTCATTCATAGTGCCTTTTAGTGTATACTTAAAATATCCATTGTCTAGACTTCTGTTTTTATTTTCAGTTTTTGTCTCCATGAAACTCCTATAATTGAATTTTAATGCATATTTTAATAAGCTTAATGTTCATCAGAGTCACATTCTCTTTTTATCCTTTTATTAAAAATAGATTCTTTTCTCATACAATATATCCTGATTATAGTTTCCCCTCCCTCTGCCCTCCCAGTTCCTCCTCACCTCCAGATCCACTCCATTTTTTCTCTCATTAGAAAANATTGTGTGTGCATGCACATGTGTTTGAACACACATGTGTCTGCAATGGCATGAGTATGGAGGTCAGAGGACTCCTTGCAGGACTCTGTTCTTTCCTTTCAACTCATAGATCCACAGATTAAATTCATGTTACATCAGGCTTGCAGGCAAGTGTTTTCATTTGCTGAGAGATCTTACAATCCCTAGTTTTTTTTTTTTTTTTTTTTCCTAGCTTTTAAATCTTTTAAGTTTTATCAGGAGAATTTTGGCATGGCACCAGTTTTCTTCTTTTGGACAATTTCAGTCCTCTTCTTATGTCCACCCCAATTCCTTTGTATCTTGGTCCCTAATACCTATAAAGACTTTTTACCTTGGACCCCAGTGAACATACCTTGGTGGCATACAAGTAGGCATTTCTCACTATCTTCCCGTCGTCTATTAAAATCTTTCCATTGTCATTGTCAATCCTGTAATAACCTGCTTGCAGGTGTCCCTCCTCCCACCTCAGCTCCACTCACTGGAGAGTTGAACTCTTGGTAATGTCCCAGAATCCCCGCTTTAGTCCCATCTCTCCACATTTTTCTGTGTTTTTTTTTTTTTAACCTACTTCTTCTACTATACCCCAGCTCTCTGGGAACCCTGCCTCTTTGTATAGACAGGATGTCCCTAGCTCTTTCCATATCCCCTCTCATCCATTTCTCCTAACCCATCTCTATTTTCTGCTATCCACTGACCTGCTGAAGTGTTCACTACTAGGAAACCCACAGGGACCACACTTTCCTAAAATCTAAAGATTTTAGGAAACAGAAACCAAGGGACAGAACAACCCAACAAAACATGGCCAGATATCAACACCTAGAATCACCTTAATTTCCTAAGCCCAGATGCTTAGACACCAGTGCAAAACCATAAACAGCAGCCAAGAGAAATGTCTCCCCCCAGAACCCAGTAACTCTCCTACAGTAGGCCCTGACAAAGATAATATAGCTGAAGCACAAGACAAGAACTTTAAAACAGCAATTAAGAATATTTCAAGGGCCTTAGAGAAGATATGAAAAAAATTCCTTAATGATGTCTGTGAAAATATAAACAGTGAATGAAATAATAAAAATAGATATGATAAAAAATAGGATGAAATAAAGAAAATCCAAGTGGAAATAAGACTGGAATGAAAAATTTAGGAAGTCAAATGCAAACCTTGGTGGTAAGTCTCCTCAATGCAGTTCAAGATATGGGAGAGAGAATTCCAGATGTTGAAGATAAGATAGAAGAAATGTATATTTCAGTCAAAGAAACCGTGAAATCTAATAACATCCAAGTATAAAACATCTAAGAAACTGGGGACACTGAGAAAAGATCAAATACATAATAGGAATAGAGGAAGGAGAAGACACCCATGTCAAAGGCACAGAAAATATTGTCAAGAAAGTCATAGAAAAAAAAAATCATGACCCATAGAAGGGTATTCACCTATGAAGGTATAAGAAAGAGAGAGAACACTGAATTGAGAGAACCACCAAAGCACACATCATAATAAAAACACTAAACATACAGGATAAAGAAAGAATACTGAAGACTGGAAGGGAAAAGACCAAGTAACATATAAAGGCAGACTCATTAGAGTGACACCAGACTTCTCAATGGAGACACGGAAAGTCAGCAGGATCTGGACAGATGTTCTTCAAATTCAAAGCCTGCAGGTGCCAGACTGCACTGCAAAACTATCAAACATAAAAGAGGGAGAAAGAAAAACACTTCATGATAAAACCAAATATAAGCGGTATCTACCTACCAGCCAAGTTATACAGAACACATTAGAAGGAAAACTTCAGTCTGAAAAGGTCAACTGTATCCAGAATAAACAAGGAATAAGTACTCTTAGAGCAGCAAATTAAAAGGGGGGGGGCAAAACCCATATCATAACAAGAAAATAATAGGCATCATTAAATACTGCTTATTGATAACTCATCAATATTAATGGTCTCAATTTCCTAATTAAAAAAAAACACACTAACAAATTGGATTAGAAAACAGTATATATCTTTTGTTGCATTCAAGAAACATACCTGACTATCACGGATACAAATCACCTCAGAGTGAAAGGATGCAAAATTGTATTCCAAGCAAACAGACCCAAGAAGCAAACAGGTTATAGGTATTTTAATATCTGAGAAAACTAGTCAGAAGAGATAGGAAAGGATACTACATACTCAAACATTTATGCACCAAACAAAAGGGCATGTAGGTTCACATAAGAATTACTACTACAGCCGGGCGTGGTGGCGCACGCCTTTAATCCCTGCACTCGGGAGGCAGAGGCAGGCGGATTTTTGAGTTCGAGGCCAGCATGGTCTACAAAGTGAGTTCCAGGACAGCCAGGGCTACACAGAGAAACCCTGTCTCGGAAAAACAAAACAAAACAAAACAAACAAACAAAAGAATTACTACTACAGCTAATGTCACATATTGACACTCACATGGGTATAGTAGATGACTTCTGTACTCCACTCTCACCCATACATGGGTCATCCAGAAAAAAATCTAAGAAGAAAATGGAGAAGTTAATTAATGTCATATTCCCTTTATATAGCTAATATCCTAAACTTGTCACTGGATGGGGAAAATTTGACTAGCATTCATTACCTAGTGATACAGTTAGGATCTTTAATGGTCTCCAAAGGCCCATGTGTTAAAGACTTACCCAATCATTAGTTTCTGGTACTGTTGGAAGTTTGTAGAATCTTTGGCATATGGGGCCTACCAGAAGTTGAACTGAAATAAACTGTTCCTCTATTTAAATGTATTATTTCTGAAAAAGATAAATTTTTGTCACAGCAACATTTTTACGATACACATGCAAACTCTATGCTCTCATTCAGAAGTATATCTAATCTCATTTTGATTATAAATATTTTTGTTTATGGTTAGTAAATGTTCCAAGTGAGGCTCTTTTAATAATTCATTGCTTATTATAATTTTACTTAATGTTGAAGACTTCTATTCATTCCTATTATATAAAGTAAACTGGGAAAATGTTTAATTAGTGCTACTAATTTTTGAGTTAAACATACTGTGTAATATTGGTAAGATTAATACGATAACAAGAGAAATAATAAATCTTAATTATAAAGAGAGAATGTTAGAGAATGGTTTTTTCTCGTATATAATTCACTTAATGCTGGGATAAGAGCATAATTTAAATCTTATAAATTTGAAATTTAAATTTTATGTGTGGGGTAGTGTTCCTGAATTTTTCTTAAGAAATCAACACTAGGCGTGGTGGCACATGCCTTTAATCCCAGCACTTGGGAGGCAGAGGCAGGTGGATTTCTGAGTTTGAGGCAAGCCTGGTCTACAAAGTGAATTCCAGGACAGCCAGGGCTATACAGAGAAATACTGTCTCTAAAAACCAAAAAAATAAATAAATAAATAAAAAGAAATCATCTATGCCCAGGTTTAGTGCTATCCTCTATAAAACAATTCACTTAAAAAGGCTACATCCAGTACTCCTCACCCTGTTCCCCCTCCACTTCTGCTACTGGGTGGAGTGGGGGCTGATATTGTGATATAAAGTGAATAAATAAAGGAATTAATGGAAAATAAAAATATATTAATTTATTATTGTTCATGAATTTATTGATGTAATTCATTGTCAATATTGACAACCTGCCCATGGACTGTGTTGAATATAATAATGAGTTTTGAACATGGTGAGTTTTGAAAATCTTGATTTTATTAGAAAGCAGCAACTTCACAGCATATCCTACAAATAAAACTAAAAAAGAACTGGCAAAAAAAAAAAAAAGCTACATCCAAAATCTAGAGCTTGCTCAGATGATTTTTAATCATTCACTTGTAATCTCTTTCATACCCGTCTTTATAAGAACAGAAAAACATTATAGATCATAACTAAGCAAGTTGAGTTACTCTGAGGTCACATGTGAGTCACACTTGAGTTCCTCTGTCTCAAACCACTCCATTTATTGCAGCTATCCTAAATAACTTTGGCAAAGTGAAGACATTAGAAGAATATGGCTTACTTTACTTAATAAGTATTTATTAAGTACCATTGTATTCCAGACTATGTTGGTACTAAGATTACTGCATATACTAATCAGGAGCACATTTAATATGTTAGACTTGTAAATATCCCTCCCTCCACCTTTTTTTTTTTTTTTTTTTTTTTTAAATGGACACTGTTTCTTTATTTACATTTCAAATGTTATCCCCTTTCCCGGTTTTCCCCCAAGCCCCCGGAACCCTCTAGCTCATCCTCCCTCCCCCTGCTTCTATGAGGGTGCTCACCCACCCACCCACCCAGTCCCACCTCCCCGCCCTTGAATTCCCCTACACTGGGGCATCAAGCCTTCACAGGGCCAAGGGCCTCTTCTCCCATTGATGTCCAACAAGGCCATCCTTTGCTACATATGCAGCTAGAGCCACGTGTCCCTCCATATGTATGTACTCTTTGGTTAGTAATTTAGTCTCTGGGAGTTCCGGGGGGTCTGGTTGGTTGATATTGTTCTTCCTATGGGTTGCAAACCCCTTCAGTTCCTTCAGTCCTTTCCCTTACTCCTGTGCTCAGTCCAGTGGTTGACTGAGAACATCTGCCTCTTTATTTGTTAGGCTCTGGCAGAGACAGATATACCAGGCTCCTGTCAGCATGAACTTCTTGGCATCCACAATAGTGTCTGGGTTTGGTGACTGTATATGGGATGGATCTTCAGGTCGGGCAGTCTCTGAATGGCCTTTCCTTCAGTCTCTGCTCCACATTTTGTCTCCCTATTTGCTCCTGTGAGTATTTTGTTTACCCTTCTAAGAAGCACTGAAGCACCCACACTTTGGTCTTCCTTCTTCTTGAGCTTTATGTGGTCTGTGAATTGGACCTTGCAAACATAGACACTATAGCATATGCCAGCAAGATGGTGCTGAAAGGGCCCGGATATAGAGGTCTCAGGGGAAAATATACCAATGCCTGGCAAACATGGAGGTGGAAGCTCACGGTCAGCTACTAGATGGAACACAGGGTTCCCAAGGAAGAAGGAGCTAGAGAAAGTACCCAAGGAGCTGAAGGGGTCNATAAAACATCAGGAGTATAGTGTCCTTAAGTGTATTTTATGTGTCCCGCTTCTTATCTGAAGGGCACTGGAAGAACTGAATATCTTTTTATTAAAAACAAAGTGTGATTGGCACCCTGCCTCTTCACATCTTTTTTGGATCAGGTGAAGAAACACTATAGTTGCAATAAGTATAAGCAACACAGTTAGTTCTTCTGTAGTCCTTATACAGTCATATTGTTCATTTAATATAGTTTTTTTTCAAATGTTTCTTACCAGTTTTCCTATGGTGACACTTATAAATGTGGAAGTTCAATTGACCTCCAGTAATACCTCAGAGCATACACATGCACGTGAGATAGTTCCGAACAGTCTGTTAGGCAAAGCAGCTAGTGAGGGCCAGACTTAAGGATCAGGCTTCTTAGTTAAGTGTTGTTTCGGGAGACTCTGTCTGTGACAAGGACGAGGGAGCACAGCCTGGCTCATCTTGATCAGGAGTCTCTGTGACAGGACAAGGGAGCACAGCCTGGCTCATCTTGAGAGAGCCCTGTGCTGACATTTACACCACATAATCCCGGTTTAATATCATCCTCATAGCTTTGAATGGAGTTTGAGACTGGATGGTGCATATGAACTCTCTGTATGATATATTGGTTAGACATTCAAATTTTGATTTCTATTTTAAGAAACTATACAAGTGGTAAATAAATACCTTCTTTCATGTTACTTAGATAATATGAGCTTTATGGTATAAAAGTATACCTGTCTCCCTAGGGGTAGTCATTTAACCATTTGTTATATCTTTCTAGACTTTCAGAAGTATTCAGTTATCTTTATGCACATGCAGTTGGAGACATTATATGTTTTTTGTACATTTAGGGTCAAGCTACATGTGGAATACTATATATCATTATAATATTTCAGACTTTTTTTGTTGTTGGTTTTTTTTGTTGTTGTTGTTGTTGTTGTTGTTTTCGAGACAGGGTTTCTCTGTATAGCCTGGCTGTCCTGGAACTCACTCTGTAGACCAGGCTGGCCTCGAACTCAGAAATCCGCCCGCCTCTGCCTCCCGAGTGCTAGGATTAAAGGCGTGCACCACTACGCCCGGCATTTCAGACTTTTCTTACTTCAAACATTTGATTCTATGAATGTGTAAATGCAAGCATAAGATATATTAATATTTTAAAACTTAATAATATAGCTATTTTTGTTGAGTGAAACATAGATTTAGAATTTTACTATTTATAGGAATTTGATCTCTTTTAGTTTTCATTATGAGCCCCAAATTTAAAACTTTTATAGACATATCCATTCATCATTTAACATGCATCATAGATTTGTTAAATATATGTAATACTTAAATATTAAGAAAGTCCTGAAGAAGAAATGTATTATAATTAGTCTAATAAGACAATTTAAGTGTATACTACTTAGAGGTAAATATCATGCACATGTGTGGCTGTTTCTGTGCACATACATGTGAATATGTGGTGTGTTTGTGCACATAAATGCATGCACATGTGATTGTGTAGGTGTGTTTGTGCACGTATATGCATACACATGTGAGTATGTAGGTGTGTTTGTACACATACATGTATGCCTATGTGAGTATTGGCTGTTAGTGTGGTCAGAGGACACTCTAGGGCATTGTTCCTAGCCTTCTACCATTTTGAAGTGGGTCTCTTGTTATTCAAAGCTGCACTTGTTAGCCCAGCTTGCCAATGGGTGGGAGGGATCCTCCTGTTCCTGACTCTGGTCTTTGTAAGAGTGTGGACTGCTACTGTGTACTTATTTGGGTCCTGAAGATCCAGAGTCAAGTTGTCATCCTTGGATGATAAGTACATTCATTACCCACTGAGCATCTCCAGGCTAACTGAGAAACATTTTGATTAACATAAAGCATTTTATGTAATTTTCTTCTTACCTTTGATTAAAAAACAGATTATTTCTTCCAGAACCTTTTTTTAGAAGAAAATCATTACCAAAGCTCATGTATCTAGTGTACAATTTGTTAGTTTAACAATGTTTTAATGCCTCCTTTGAATATTATTGTATATAAACAAATTGCATTTTAAAGGTTTTTGAAATATTTAATAGAGTCCCAAATACCATTTCAATACATTTTAAGAAAATAATAGTATTTAAAGTAATAAATATGTACTTACTAGGCCTATTGGTATGTCTCCCAGTAAGTAGAATCCATACAATATACACATACACATTGTTAAATTAGGCATGCCAAAAAAGAAAAGGATTAAAAATAAAAAACAATAGCATAAAATAAAAATTATTTATAAAGAATCAAAGCAGGCAAAAGTTTTGTTAGTTATTTGGGGGAATTCAAGGTCAGATTCTGTTTTATTCCATTATGTCTTAACATAGAATGGCATACAAGTAGCTGCATGGACACAATTGTGAACACACATAGCACAGCTGCATCAACATGTAAGGTGTGTGTCTGTCTTCAGAAGGAACTCTTAGCTGATCTTTAAGGCTGCCTTTTGATTTTCTGCCAGTCTATCATTAGATACTCTGCATACTTTAATGTAAGGTGGCCATACCACGGTCAGTTCCTTCAGCTCTCAGATGGGTTAGTGCCCTGGACCAGCCAACAAGTCCTTCTTCTATGACAAGTTCCTGAGGCGAGAGCTGGGGATGAGGGAAGCTGGTACCAGGCATTCCATAACTCATGGCTTATCACAAGCAAGTTTATTAAGAAATACACAATCTTATATGTTGTTTGCAGTAGGGAAATGGGCCAAGATCAGCAGAGAGCTAAGTCAGTGCCTGCAAGAGAATGCAATATACTTTAAGACACAGCTGCCTTAGGATTTTAAACCACAACCTTCCATTGGGGAAAAGCCAGGTTCCCAGGAACCAAAACTTTGAGGTCCTGGCCCTCGCTCCAGAACAGACCTTGCCAAATCTGTCCCTGGTTAAGGATACAAAACTTTTGTTCTTTTTGTCCTTTCATCAATGCTTCTGGGAAATCCTTGGGTCTTCTTGGCTCCCAAAAGATTAGAATGTCCTTCTTTGTGTCTTCTGAGCCTTGAGTTCATTGGGCCTGTCTGAGCATGGCCTCAGAAGCACTGGAAACACTAGCCAATGCTTACCTTTCCCTCGCAGAGGTTTCAGTCAACAGTCTGTACTGTCTCTGGTCTAGAACTAAGTTCCCTGCTATGAGCATCTCTGGTGCTATATGTTTTACCATTGTAGAATTAGGTCTGTCTCACTGGGAGTACTGCAATGTCCACTAATGAACTAACTATTTTACTGTACTGGTAAGCTGTTAACTTCAGAGATGAGATCTCCTTTTATGAATGTCTCAGGCTTTTGGTGTATTAAGTCACCATTCAGGTTAAAAGTTGAAATGGATGGTGTTTTCCTTAGGACCTCATGCTTAAGGAGCATTTTTTTTTTTAACCCAGGGAATTATTTCCATACCCTGGAAAGTAGCATTGCTTACAGTAAATTGGCAGAGAGGAGCTCAGTGCAGTTAGAGTATAAAGCAGCAGTAAACCACAGTGGTAGAAAGCAGTGGACCAAGTTAACTAGGACAGTGAGCAGGAGGACGCTGTGGGTGAGAGGGTTGGACGTTCAGTGGCAGCTAACATTGGAGCTGCATCTGATGTTTCTGTTCCAGTCCATCCTGGCAGGTGTGTAAGAAACTGGAAGGAAGATTGAGCAGGAACAAATGCCAGTGATGTGGGAAATACCAGGATTATGGTAGTGCTTTGAGAACCTGACAGATTTGGGCAATCGCTTGGACTTTGCCATCTTTTCTTGTCTTCAACTTTGATTAGTGAAGAGTTCTATAAGAACATTGACATATTTACAGCCAGAGCATAAAATTTTAAGCAAAATGTGTGCTTCTCAGAGACTTAATGTAGACCCTCAGTGGCAACTGATTGCCAATCTTAAGTCTGGAATTGGCAACCATTGCTGCTGCATGCAGGTTTTTGCCCCCCAAAATTCAGTTCATACCCTATAGTACAGAGGAGAGGTTCTATGCACACTCCCAATCCTAGCACTGAAGCTGTAGACAAAACAGTCAGAAGGGGAGAGGTTTCCTACACCTCCATTCTCTGCTGGAGCCTGTTCACAGTTCCCAAGTGCTGGAGATTGAGGAAATAGTTATATACTGCATGCCTTTGTTTAAGGAAAGGAGAAATGTTGAAGATAATTTTGTGCCTACCTCTTTTAGGTTGTACTCTGTTCCAATTGGTACCATTACTAATAACCTTTAGAAAATGTCTTAACTTAAAGCATAGTTAGTGCTTCAATTTTCTCTCTGTTTGAGGGGAGTAGCTCATGCTGCTCTTATGGAGGACAAGTGCGAGTCAGTCTTCTATTCCTACTGCATGAGTCCGTAGATGAGACTCAGTTATTAAGCTTGAGGACAAGAACCCTTACCTGGTGAGAAATCTTTCAGCCCTCATCTGGCCTTAAGTCAACATATCGGATATAATAATTTTATAAGGATAAATGATTTTTATTTAATTTAAAAATAGACTCTTAATGTATGTCAATATAATTTATCCAACTTAGGTAAATATAAGTTAATTTTTATACTGACTTCTGTACTGGCTAGTTTTTGTGTCAACTTGACACAGCTGGGTTATCACAGAGAAAGGAGCTTCAGTTGGGGAAATGCCTCTATGAGATCTAGCTGTGAGGCATTTTCTCAATTAGTGATCAAGGGCCCCTTGTGGGTGGGATCATCTCTGGGCTGGCAGTCTTGGGTCCTACAGAGCTTGGCTTGTACAAAAGCAAGCCATGGCCTCTGCATCAGCTCCTGCTTTCTGACCTGCTTGAGTTCCTTCCAGTCCTGACTTCCTTGGTGATAAACAGCAGTATGGAACTGTAAGCCGAATAAACCCTTTCCTCCCCAACTTGCTTCTTGGTCATGATGTTTGTGCAGGAATAGAAACCCTGACTAAGACAACTTCTTTAAAAATATCTGGTTCATATTATCTGCATTTTAGGGATGAGTTAATTATGACCTTGAGATGTTATGATTTCTGACGCTTTGAACAAGAATGGAGCTAGTACTTAGTACTCTGTTAAGACGTCTCCCTTTCATGCAGCAACTGAGAAAGTGCATAACCAAGTGTTGAATTTTTGTACTCATTTTGTGATTCTTGTGTATTTTGTAGCTTTTGAGCAGTGTGCTTTGCTAATGCCTTAGAATGGTTTCCATGACTGAGAAATATAAGAAGTGAATTTTGCTTGTTGTCAAGATAATAATGCAAGAGAACTTGGGAGTTTAAATTTTTTCAGTATGAAACATAACTGAATGTAGAGTGAATGGCTCTGGGGTGTGTGAGATACTGAAACATAGCTGAGTTTCTTTATATTGTATGGATCTGGGATGTGTGAGCCTTATCTTTCCTGTTTGAGGTATTTGAAGTGTGATCACTCCACGGGTCATTGCCTTCTAAGTATTAGCATAAGTAACATGGTCTAGACTCAAGAACTTAGATCTGTTTCTCACTGAAAAGTAGTTGAGCTCCTGATCACTCCAGAGTGTTAGGAGTAGTGGGTTGTTATACCTTCTATTCACAGCACGTTGGTGGCTGGAATGCTGGTTTTGCTGGTAAGACAGCATTTAGGGTTCTTCTATGATTGCTAAGAGTCTTTTCTGCTCTTCTCTTACTGAGATTTTTACCAGGAATCAATAGAGTCATTCAGAAACGAAACTGAAAATTTCATTGTTGGTTATTGCATCTTCATTTATTTAGAAATTTTCATCATTTATCTGGGTGAGAATGACTTAATTTGATGAGTTTCCTTTTTCTTTTAGGCTCAGTTTATGAACCTCTTAAAAGCATTAATCTTCCAAGACCTGATAATGAAACTCTGTGGGATAAGTTGGATCATTATTACAGAATTGGTAAGCACGGATTACTAGTATTCAATGTTCCCTAGTCATATTTCATGTTTTGTTGAGTTATTATCCTATAATTTGAAGATGGGGTAGTTTCTCTCCGTAAGTACCTGTATATTCTAGTTGTGTATTTATACTGGACTCTTAAAGGGAATCCACAGGTCATATCTGGCCCATGAATAATTTTATGTTACCAATATCTTTTAGTATTTTAACTTTCCTAAGTATTAATATATTGTATTTATTTATTTAGGTATTTTCAGACAGCATCTCTTTTTGTAGTCCTGGCTGTCCTGAAACTCTATGTAGACCAGACTGACTCAAACTGACAGAAGTCTTCCTGTCTCTACTTCTTGAGTATTGGGCTTAAAGGTGTATACCACCACCACAACTTTAATAGGCTCTAGAACTTGAGTATGTTTTTGTTTTGGTTAATGAAGAAATGTTTCATATGAGTATAAGCTTGATCGTTTTCATATTGTCAGTTTCTAACTCACTGAAGCAAAAGATGCACTCTCAGATTATTGCTCCCATTAACAGGATCAGTTCCTCCAGTGGGTTTGCTTGTTGGTTGGTTTGATTTTAAGTTATGTTTATCCAAGATCAATGTGGCAAATGTGAATAAGCAACTTTGAGGTATATACGAATGGAATCTTTCTTTTTTATCAGACCATGAATTGTATTGTCCATCGTTTTTTGTTTTTTGTTTGTTTGTTTGTTTTTTGATTTTGTTTTTTTGTATTGTTTTGTTTTTTGGTAACCTTGCTTCTTCTTGTCCTATTATGGTAAAGAATATCCAATTTCATCCATTTCCCAAAACATGATTTTCTTTTTTTGTCTTTTCAATCTCATCTAAGCTTTATTTCAGCTTATTTTCCAGCAGGATTTTGTTCTGCACTTGCTGTTATCTTTATAGTAATAACAATCTGAAGAGGACTAATTGTAGTTTTAAAAGAAATAGCCAGTGGTTACTGTTGCCCTGTTGGGGACCAATTCTTTACCATGAGAAAGATAATAAATGTTCTGGAGAATATTTGTTTAGTCTGAAAATACTGAGTGTAGTGTCACATACCTGATCTCAGCATCCAGGAAATGGAGATAGAAAGATTGTGAAGTGCAGACTAGCTGTATAGTAAGGCCTTGTCTAAGGAAGGAAACAAACAAAGCACAAAGCAGCAGTGTGTGGAGAATGTCACAGCTGGAGAAAGGGAGTCGTGGGGAGCAGAACTGAACACTTTCTTCCAGGCCCAGCTTAACTATTGCATTTTAGAACTTAAAAGAGCTGTATAAGATTGGACATTTAACAGCCTGCCATGGAATGGAGTGGGCCTTGTGAGACCCCAGCCCTGCCTGAGGATTTGTGCTTGGTTGATAGGGGAAGGAGAGACATTTCAGTCTGGTCAGGTGCTGAGGCTCCTACAAGCAAACCCTCACCTTTATTCCTGTAAGAAACTTTAATGAATGGGTGAGGGAGACATAAAGAGAAGGAGGCTAGTTGGGAGAAGGTAATGTTGAACATGATAAAAATATAGTATGTGTATACATCAAAATATCATAATGAGCCCATTATATATAAAACTAACATATGTATGCCTTTTCATCATTTAAATGAAAAAAGATAAGAAAAGAAGAAGATTGTTATATCTTAATCTAGATTACATTGATTGAATGTGTTTTAGGAAAAGTGTTTGTTTAAAATCTGACAGAAATAAAATATACTTTAGAGACTATAACAATGTAGTATTGTGTATTTATTTTCCTGGTATGTGACTATGTCACAGAGAGGAAAGAGTTGATTTCAGACCTATGCTATGTCCACACTCATTTACCCATAGCCATCCTTGCTATATAAAAATGGAATTTTACTTTTGAAATTTAAACATATTCCTAACCTGTACAGTTCAGTAAGTAAGAGAACTCCCTTTGGCAAATAGCAGTTGTCAGTGAAGTACAGGGCTCTGGCCTGTTTGTCGTCTTCCTTTTTCCTTCCTGACTTGTGGATCAGTCAGAACCCAGAAGAACTGGCCTTAAGACTTAGAAAGTCATTCATGGTACATTTGCTTTAAGTTTCCTATTTAACTTAGTTTACCAAAAATATTTAGTCCTGTTTTTTAGTTAAGCTTTTCTTCTCCTTGTCTGATATTATCTTAATAAGATCTGTATCATATGTTAGATTAAGCAGTATAAATCCAGACTTTTAATGCTTTAATTAGTTGGAGGCTTTCTTCGCAAGTATAAAGACAACTTTATGCAGTATGGATTTGCACTGGGCTACAGTTACATGAAGCAGTTTAACATCTTCAAAAATTTTATGCTAAAGTTAAGTTTAGAAATAATAAAAATTTCAAGAATAGGATGAATAAACCAAGAGAAGGGACTGATTGTGCATTCATTCTTTGTTGTTGTAGTCAAGTCAACGATGCTGATGTATCAAAGCCCAACTACAGGTCTCTTTCCTACTAAAACATGTGGTGGAGATCAGAAGTCCAAAGTTCACGAGAGTCTGTACTGTGCTGCAGGTGCCTGGGCCTTGGCGCTAGCATACAGGTGAGCTGGCGTCTGTTCTCCTAGTAACTCCACGTGGACAAGTTTTATAGAATTAATGCTTTAAAAGAACACTACAAAGTATATTTTGGAGATCATTTGATAAATTTGAGTATAGACTGTATATTACATAACATACCATCAACTCTTAAGTGTGAAGTGTAATTAGTGTTATTATTAGTTATGTTATTTAAGAGAATGGCCTTTCTCTCTCTCTAGAGATACTTCTAACAGGTGTAGGGTAAATACTCATGAAGTTTGTAGCTTTCAACTTGTGAAGAAAAATTATTATTAGCTCTGGAATATAAAACAAGATAATATTAATAACTGGTGAATCTAGGTAAAGAATAAATGATTATTCATTACAGTATTACCTTAACTTTTTTGCACATTTGAAAGGTTTGAAATAGCCAAGGGGCAGAAAATTGCTTTAAAAAAAGTATATGAAACAGAGGAACGAAAGTCAGGCACCAGGCTTCCCCAAAGCCCTCAGGAGAGAACTGAGTCTTATATACATCGTCCATGCAGATCTCAGGGAAGTCAAGAGAATCAGGACAAATGCATGATGTGTTTACTTTAATGTCCACATTAAATAGGCTCAATGAGGTGACAGTCTTGAATAATTTACTTTTTCTGACATTCATCATTCTATGTATATGAAGTCTACAGAAATAAAATTTAGTATACTTTAGTGAGGTATGGGATAATTTTTTAATAAGTGGTGATGATCAGCAGATACTTCATATAAATGAAACAATGAATGTGTGTCATGCTTAAGTTTTAGCCGTGATTATTTCTGGTTATCTACCTTTTAAGGTAATTCATAATTAAAAGACTTTTTTTTTTGCCTAGAAAAAATATCTTAATCTAGTTTAATGGTTAGATTTTAACTGTTATTTTTTTTTAAACAAGAGAGGTAAAATATGACCAATTCATTTTTAAATGAAAACCTGAGCCTATCACACTTCATGACAGAGTATGCCATATGTGTCGTTCGATGGGTATGTGTCTAATTGAGGGAATCTTTAAAGACTAACATGTAGAGTACAACAAATGAGCTGTGTGCTAAATTTAATATTTGCTTTTTTAAATCCAACTGGGAGTTACAGATCATAGAGAGATAAGTTGTCTGCATTTTGTAACAGTGAATTTAAGATGATTGTGGGTGATTTTTTTTCTAATATAGAAATAAACCTTAAATTTTAGTGAGATCATTTTAGAAAATTCCCTTCCCAAAAAATTGACTCCCTGCAAGGCAAGGGAAAGTCCATACAAACTTTTGCATGAGACTTTTAATTGCAGTATTTTATATCTGCCGGGAAGATGAAATTTCACTGACAGAATTGGTAGATGTCACCAGAACAGAGGATTAGCCAGTTAGTCAAATACTTAATTATCAAAAGCTCTACTCCCTTTTCAAATGCAATTCCAATTTGTTTCCTGAGTTATCTCTCTCACCCAGGCGCATTGATGATGACAAGGGACGGACCCATGAGCTGGAGCACTCGGCCATAAAGTGTATGAGAGGAATTCTCTACTGCTACATGCGGCAGGCTGATAAGGTAAGGCACGTGGGCTGAAATGCTCATATCCTTCTAAAGGATTAATTTACACAGTACTGCAGAACCATCTTCTGAAGAATGTACTTTGAAAAGGTAAAGCTACATCCTAGGACGGTCGCTATAGTTCAGATTGGCCTCTGCCTTCCTAGTCCAAGCCTTTGAAATCCTGAAACTGACATAACATCAAGTGTGGAATAATTGAAAATGTTTGTTTAGATTCAAGTTTGTATTCTAGATTTGTTGTCTCTTTGATAAAGATCCATATCCTTGGGAGGCTAACAAATATTCATCATTCTAAATAACTTATTATTTAAAGAATACCCTTGTCAGTCTTATTTTTGGATGTGTGGATTTCTATGGCAAAAGGGAATTTTAAAAGTATAATGTCTCAGGCCAGGCATGATGGCTCATGCCTTTTATCCCAGCACTCGGGAGGCAGAGTCAGGTGGATTTCTGAGTTCGAGGTCAGTTTGGTCTACAAAGTGAGTTCCAGGACAGCCAGGGCTATACAGAGAAACCCTGTCTCGAAAAACAAAACAAAACAAAACAAAAACAAACAAACAAACAAACAAAAAAGTATAATGTCTCAGTCAGGTGTGTTGGTACACACTTTTAATCCCAGCACTTGGGAGTCAGAGGTAGGTGGAGCTCTACATTCTAGTTCATCCAGGTCTACAGAGGTAGTTCCAGGACTGTCAGGGCTACACAGCAAAACCCTGTCTCAAAAAAACCAAAAAGTATAACGTCTCATTCATTTGCATTCAAAGAAGCCAGGAATTACAGCTTTAAGAGACAAATGGAAGGCAGTGACATAAAGATGTAAAGTTTTCTTTCCCACTTTGTGGCATGATTAGCTGGTAGGTAATGGCACTTTATAAATATTCTTCACTTTTACCAAATAGTTACCATAATTAGATTTTCTTTTAAATACAGCTTGAGTTTAACTTAAACTACTCAACTATAAAAAACTAACAGCTGTCAAATTTTAAAGAATTAAAGTGATTTTCATTAATTTTTATTAATTCATTAACATAATTCTGTTATTAATATAGACCATTAAAATAAATGGTGAGTTGAATCATTTTGGAATTTTATCTTGCTAAAATTTCTTCTCTGCAGGAGATATAAACAATGTCTATTTCTCTTTCTAGAGTCCTGATGACAAACTGAAATACTCCAGTAAAGCTTACTGTGGGGAACCCATGGGTTTATTAGATTAACCTACAGAGCAGTGGGTGAGGGGTTATGGACAGGTATATGTGGCCCTAAAGAAGCCATGCTAGAAGGTCTGCACCAACATGAATGATGACTCTCCCTTGGCCACATAGATGGAGCCTCTTCCTAGTCCTCCCAGCCTATATATTCTATTTTTTTTTAGTCCATTTGCAATCAGGGTAGAATTCATAGAACGAGCTGGCTGGGATCTGGAGTTAAATGCTTGGATAGGGATCACATGACTCTTTTTTCCTTGTAACTACTTCAGTGATGGGATGTCAACAGTCAACAAGCCCAGCTGTGATGATTTTTTTCTAAGCTGGCACCTTTAAGCTCATGAAGATGGTGGCTCAGAGTATGAGCCTGGACAGCACTGTCTATACCACAATTACATCAGTTTCAAGTATTCTTATTGCCATAACCTTTCCTGATACCTACATCTTTTTGGAGTAGGAAAGTAGAACATACTACTGTAATCCACATGGAGTATGAGGGACTCATTCTGAGATTGATTGCCTAGATTAGTGTCTCTTACCATATGTTCCATGGACTTTTGCTGGAGAGATGTGAACAGACATCTGCTTCCCCAGAAAGGATATAAACAGCAGAACAGAGTATAGACCTACAAAAGTCCACCTTGGCAAACCTATGACTTTTCTGTGCTTGATTCCATGGATGAAAGGTTGTACAACAGCATAGGTGACTCCAAATCAGCCATACCACCAAAGAAAATCTTATTTCATCATGGATGACAGCTATCCTATAGCTACAGAGGCAGAACTATTCTTCAGTTAACCATCTATACTCTATGTACTGCACTGTCAGCTTAGGCAACAGACCACATAGAGACCAGGCACACTTACTGTGAAGGAGATGAACAGTCGAGAGACAGAGATCTCAGTTGAGGTTAAATAATGCTCCTCCTAAGAGGAAAAGGCAACAGGCTGGATCTTGGGACTTGTTGTTGTTTATTTGCTTTTTGTTTTGAGACAGGGTTTCTCTGTTGTAGTGTGGTTATTTTGGAACCCACTCTGTAGAGCAGGGTGGCCTCCATCTCACAGAGATCCACCTGTATATACCTCCCAAGTGCTGGGATTAAAAGTGGGGGCCACAAAGCCCAGAAACAGGGTGGATCTTACGTGTCTGTTTAGGTAGCCACTGACATTCTGATGAAGGTAGTTGTTTTAGTTTTATGTATGTTTCTGTGATAAAATATCCTGACAAAAGCCACTTGGAGGAGAAGTGTTTATTTGGCTGTTAGTTCTAAATTATAGTCCATTATTTGGGGACTGTCAAGGCAGAAAGTCAAGCAACAAGTCAAACCACGCCCACAGTCAAGAGCAAAGAGAATACTTACTCCCTTGCCTATTGGTCCCACACAGATAGCTTTCTTCTCTTATGCTGTTTAGACCTCTGTCTACAGGATGGTGCTGCCCCCAATGTGCTGAGTCTTCCTACTGAAATTAGAAATCAAGGCAGTCCCTTATAGATAGTCCCACTGTTGGGGTTCTGGAGCCTCTCTGCAAACCATACAAACACTGATGTCAGTCAGTCAGACAGAGATGGTTTATTGAACACACACCAAAAGACTGACAGCTGCAGACTTGGGAGCTGAAAGCTGTATGCCAAACATTTCTCAGGGCCAACATCGCAAAAACCACAATGAGCTTATTATATGCAAGTGCAGGAAGCTCTGCTGAGTGATAGGAAAGCCTGGATTCAAGCCATTTTAGAATAAAAGTTCATATTGATCTTTAACTTGATGGAAGCTTGTGGTTGTGGAATTTCTTAAGATTAACAAGCTTCATAACATACAGAACATACCAGGCTATGTGGTCATCATAACCTGCTCTGAGTCAGTCAAGTTATTTTTCTGTGTCAATGTCTAGTAGGCATAATACAGCAACAATATGAGATAGCTGGCAGGCATGGGACAAAATGTCTACAGCTATGTTGGTGGGGCAGGCCTCAACACCCAAAGGCCAGCCTGATGTAGGTAATTCTTCATTAAGGCTCTTGACAAAAGATCCTGTGCTTTCTTTTCAGTTTGAAATCAGCATAGTGAGTGGCAAGAGTAGGAGAAAAGTAATCTAAACATCATATGTGTGCTGGTACACATGTGGGAAAGTCAGAGCACAACTTGCAGAAGTCCTTACTTTCCACCAAATGGGACACAGGAATGGAACTCAGGTTGCTTAGCCAATGTACCTTTATCTGCTGAACTATCTCTTCCACTATGAGCATATGTTTATATTTGTGTGTGTGTGTGTGTGTGTGTGTGTGTTTGTGTGAATGGTGCATATGTAGAGGACTGAAGACATCTGACCAGAATCAGTTCTCACCTTCCACTATGATTCAGGGTTTGGCTTGGTGGCAAGCCATTTTTTAGGCCTTTAAACAGTGAAATAATTATCTCTTCACCTTTTTTCCCCATTAAAGAAAAGCATATTTGTAGTATGATTTGTTTGGCTTTATCTTCTTCATCTTCTGCAGTAAATTTATAATCTAGAAAGTCTAAGCTTTTCTACTTTCATTGGACAATGCTTCTTGGTGTTCTTGTAAAAAAACTAGCTAAAAGATTTTACATTTATTCAGAAGTTGACATGATTGCATGGAATTGTCCTTGATTTGTAGAATATTTTGTGTTTTATTATCTTATCTGAGCTATTGGTTATTAATGTCTTCTAATATTCTGTTTGCTCTTGTCCTGGCTAGTTTTATGTCAGCTTGACACAGCTAGAATTTTGGAAAAAGGAACCACAATTATGAAAGTATTCTCATCAGATTGGCCTGTAGGCAAGTCTATGACTTCATTTTCTTAGTTAGTGACTGATGTGGGAGAACTTAGCCCACTTAGGTTGGTGCCACTCTAGGCTGGTGGTGCTGGGTTCTAAGAGAAAGCAGGCTGAACAAGCCACAAGGAGCAAGCGAATAAGCAGTACTCCTCCATGGTCTCTGCATCAGCTCTTGTGTCCAGGGCCCTTCCCGGACTTGCCATTGACCTTGATGTGAGGTGTAAATGAAATAAACTCTTTTTTCCTCAAGTTGCTTGTCATTATGGTGTTTCATCACAGCAGTAGAAACCCCGTAGATGGCTCCTTTTTCATCATTCTTGTGAAGAACACACACAGAGCTTCACAGTTGACTTGCAGTTATTTAGCTTGGAGGTCTTTGTGGTGGTTATGCCTTGTGCTTCATTTCATTTCAAATGCTGTTTAGTAGTTTCTGTTCAATTAGAAACCCACTAAAACTTTGTAGAATTCGTTCTTCCAGAACAGTAAAAAGATGGGATGCTTATTTTCCTCTAGATGCGTATTTTAAGGCTGTAAATTAAGAATGGATGACAAACTAACTATCCCACATAAGCAATTTACTCACAACACAAGTAAAATAAAATTCTGATAGATATAGTTTAGAAAAATTTCCTCTAATCATTTTCTTGATCTTTACTTGGCAAATGCTAAGTAGCCTATAAAATACTAATTAATGTAGTTTGTTTCTTGACTGTTTTCAAGAGTATATTTTGTTTGAAGTTGACATACAACATACCCCATTAATTTTCAAAGCTTACAGAATCTGAATATTTTTTCTGAAATCTTAAATTGCTTGTCTTTTAACAGCTTTGAAATTCAAAGCCATTATATAACTCCCCATGTGAACATCTTTAATCATCTAGCTGTTAGTTTTCCCCTGACACAGTGGTTAGAAATATACTTTCCTGCTGGGTTCTTGCATGTCTTGAAGACAAATGACAAGCATCTTCTTGTCAGCTGTAGCAGTGACTTCATTAACCTGACAAAAGCTTGTCCTGTTGGATCCCTA